>JAOWAW010012246.1:0-15895 GCA_028565695.1 Nicola tetela | reverse complement strand
AAATCATGAAGTGATAGTAAAACTGAATTGAATAAGTGGCAGAGTCTTCCATGGAGCTATACAGAAGCATTTTGAAGGTTTGATTTCAACCTTCTACTTCACTTAACTTCTGCATGATATTAAAATTTTCTACCTTGAACAGAGTGTTGTTGTGTTGATCATGAGAATTTTTATCTGAGTGCCACCGTCCCATGATGCCTGTGTAGGAAGAAAACAACTAATGCTACCCACCAACCCTGTGGGGAAGAAATGCTAGCTAGTTCATAAGAGTTCACAAAGAGAATGAGAGAGAGAGAGAGGGAGAGAGACGTCAGTAACTTAGTCCACAATAGAATACTATTAGACAACCGTGATCATGAGTATCAAAATATCAATTCACTCAAACCTGTCACAACATCTGTTTTTTTTCCTTTTGATTTTTCCCTTGCACCTAATTTTATCCAAGCTGCTACCATCAACTGTACTATTTGGAAAACTTGAGCAAACTACCTGGAGGGACATTGCATGTCTTGTTCTAATGGCAAAGAGCACTAGCCTATTGCTTTTTGTTATAGTTTGATTTTGTCAACACCATTTTGTTTTGCGCAACGGCAACCCTGGTCTTTGCATGCGTACATCAATATGGGCCCCATGAAGTACACAGATAGGGCTCATGGTCTATAGCTCATGGCAATGTTGCCCAGTGTGGATGGCCATAATTTTTACTGGTACGTAAGCACAGACCTCTGATGTTGGGGTGGGCATGATGCAAGGCAATGCTTTTTTCATGCATGTTATACAGCACGTATCTTACATAGTAGGTTTCTGCATCCCCTTTCTTGCCATACCAATAGTTACGATGAGAGAATGCTATGAAATGACCATCTACCCTTATAGCTTGTGGCAGCAGTCTGCTGTTGTGTGTTTTGCTGGGATAGCTCTGTTCAAATGTTTACTGTAAACATTTCCAAACTTGATAATTGAATTCTAATAAAATCATGAGGCATGTTTTAGCCTATGGTATGTTAGTGCCCTGGCAGTACTTCATTTTCATTTATTCAACTAGCTGTTTGTCTTTTTTCTTGCTTTCAGGCTATGGGCATCTACACACACATGAACCAAAAGTCAGGACTGCCACCATTGCCAGCAACACCTGAGTTAAAGTCTGGAAAAGCGACCATGTCCACGTCCACTTCCTCTGAGTCATCTTCAGCAGAATCAACAGCAGCTACACCACCAACAAATTAAGACTGCAATGTTGGGCATGCCTACTTTAACAAGCACCAGGTCCAAGTAATCAAGTAATTATAAGATGTCATCAGCGAGGTAGTGACAACACCTTCCGCATATTCAAATAAGTTTCTTTGTTCTCTCCTCATCTTCCAGCATTCACGGCTTCACTGCCTATCTTTCAGTAATGCATAAACTTTGTTCCAGTAGTTAGCTTTACCTATGTTAGTGTGCTCTCTCTCCCTCCCTTTCCCTCTCCAGGAGATTCCTGTGTATCCTGTTTCCTTTGTATTTTGGCTATGATTTGATTTGGACTTGGTGGCCGCAGATTTTTGAAACTTCCGTTGATGTTATTTGACTGACTACCAATGTATGTGGGCATCTACTTCTGAGATAGGGGTCAGGGAATGATCTGATTACTCACTGATCATGTGATTTTTATGTACATGGCTTGCGCAGCTGTCTCCACACATGCTGTGAAGACATACATAATTAATAGAACTGGAGTCCGGTGAAAATCTAGCCATGCAACAGCGTACAAAGAGATCCGGAAACCTTCAGACTTCAAGAGAAGATTTCTAGAGATTCATATGTGTCGTGATTTGTATTTAACTAGCGCCCTTGCCCCCTGATTCTCAGAATGTCCTTCACTCCAGAAACTGTACAATATGTCCTAGTTATGATCAGAGTTTGAGACAAGTGTAAGTAACTGTTAAGAAATTTATTTCAGTCTAGATCTATTGTGTTTGATGTATCATACTCCTGTACTGGTTCAGCTGCTAAACAACAGGTTATGATACTCAAAAGACGATCTCTATTCAGAGAAAGACCTCTGACTAATGCAACACTAAGAATTATAAATTACTTCCTATTTCACATCATAGTAGCAACCACTTACACCAGTTCTTCACACACCAGAACACTCTCTATGAGCCAAATGGACGAAACACCACATTAGACCTAAGCGAACACCCGTAACAAGTAGCACACTCACTGCTGATGAAAAGAAGCACTATTCACCTTGATGTAGTAGCTCTGTCGCTGCAATTTGCAGTGGTGCTCAACCATGCATGCCACTCAGACAGTTGGCAGCTCCCAGCACCAGACAAAGGTCACTCGACTTCATTAGCTCTCTGATCAGCTATCATGAGACCACCGTATTACATGAGAAACAAAACGAAATCATTCGGGTCGACAGAATACGACATTCCACCGCGGCAGGTAAGCTCATTAGCAGCACATCCTGTGATACGTTGGTGTACGTTCTAGTAATCTACCATTTGATGGCTCATTGATATTATAAATTTGAGAACATCATCGTGCCTGATAAGAAATTCGGCTTCCTTGGTGCGCGACCGGCAGATTCTTGTAACACCGGAGGATTGGCATGAAGCCCAAGACCACCGCAACTGTGCTCAAGCTGTTTTCTTAGACGGCCAGCCAAGGCCTTCGACAGGGTAGATCATCAGGTTTTACTCATAAAGCTAAGCCGATTGGGTGTACGTGGTGTCCCACTCTCGTCGCAAATAGCTACCTTACTAGCCGCCAAATCCAAATCAAGGTTTCTGGGTGCCTGAGACTTCAGCACTGCGGATTACGCCGGGGGTTCCTCTAGGCTCTGTGTTGGGGTCCCTCCTGTTCCTTCTCTGTTTTAGCCATATTGTGATCTACCAACCGCTACCATCGCAAGCGCCGTCGCTGCATTGTTTACGGATGACACTTCCCTGTACAGAAAGGCCTGTCCCGGTTAAAGTTTGCAGGCCGTGCTGTCACTGATTTGCAAGAAGACCTGAATGTGTCAAAGTGGGCCAGTGCAGACAAATGCAGCGAAATCTGCAGAGCTTTATCTTGGGCGGCACTTCGGCTGTGACGCGATTATGATGAGCGGCGAGCACTTGTCGTGAGTGGAAGCTCACGTTTACCTCGGAATCATCACCAACGGGGAGCTACGATAAAAAGCACACCAATTACCTCGTCCAAAACGTTGCACCTATTAGAGGTGTGGCTTTTGTAAAATCCTCTCTCACCACTATGGCCTCCCATCGGCTGCTGTTAGACGTTTCTACGTTGCGTTCATACGTTCGAATCTGGAGAATGTACTTCTAGCATGCAGTTCCGTTTCATAGAGTGCTGCTTCCAAGACTGGTCGCAGACGACTTGAAATGCTCCAGCTGCGCGTTGCACGAGCGATGTCGCCGTTTAAAAGGGCTCTACTTCGGAACTCTGGAATTAATCTCATTGTCTACCAGCTCTAAGCTGGCGTCGCTGGGAGCATTGTCTGCTTTTATTATGGCATATCATGCTTAAAAATAATTTTTTTAGTAAAATTTCCCCTGCCAAGTACAGCCGACTCTCACCTTGTCGATGTCTTCGAGCTCCCATGCTTTAGAATTTCCTTGGTCTTCTACAACACGCCACGTGTCTTCATTCTTCTGTATGACTATCAAGATTTGGAATAGTTTGCCTTACTCCATTGTTTCCTCGAGTTCTCTCTCGCTGTTCCGCAACAGTTTACGTGGCTTCTTTTCTCATGATAAACACTCCTTTGGCTCTAATCCTCTAGTCTAATCTTCCTTAAGTTGATCACAGCATACATTTCTCTCTTGACTTTTCTCTTTTCATGTTTTCCTTATTATCATCATCGTTTTTCCCCTTCTACCCTATGGCTCTAGTTTCTGTTCACCTCCCGAAGAATGCCCCTGATTAGCCAGTGCTACTGTGCAATCCTCTTGAAACTATTCCAATAAATAAGATCAATAGATAAATTACCAGTATGCGAAACAAAGACAACTGGAAAACTGATAATCAATAGCGATTGGCGTGTGGGTTTCGAGTTTAATTTAGGCGTAGTCTTCCATGCAGCTAGGACTCGTGACGTACGCGTCGTAAACCGGATCGCCGCTAAGGTATGTTTCTCAAATAATCGATCGCTACTGTTGGCGACAGCCTGCAGGGCAGACTAGTTTGAGCAACCGGATGTTACTGCTGGCAGGAATTTCGGGCAGACCCAGAAGAGGATGATAAAAGACTAAACCGCCATGAATGCGTTGTGGTTGGAAAGTCACGAAAACCCACAGCACGACCACCCTCTCCCCGGCGATCTCCTCCAATGTCAGATTAGAGCCAAAGCTATTCAATCATGCCTGCTTGTCAAATACTAGTATTTTGTTCTCTGTTTGTCTACAGAGAAATCGGTGTTCTCGTCTGGGCTCAACAAGCGCGACGCCAAAGCGGATATGGTGGAACGACCGAGGGTAGTCCCTTGTTGTCCGAGGACAAACATACACTGTGGGAACAAAATAGAGACAGGCGGAACGGGTCACGTTTCCATGATCAGCGTACGTAAAGACAGTATTGCGCGCAACACCCGGAGCAGAGGATCGCCGATACTATTAATTATCTTCATCAGACTTGAAGTGTTGCGATAAATTCAAAGATGATAATTATTAAGGAACAACATAGATTCTGCACGTCATGCGTGGGCTCAGTCACCAAACAGTCAACAGGAACTTGTCACGTAGTAGAGTCGGCCTGTTAGCGAAGTACAGCGCTGAATATCCGCTATAGCTATCTTCTCGACCAGGCCTTCACGGTAGGCTAATAAGGATATTCCCTGGGTCTCCCATTTCCTTAGTTGCCTCGATCTGGAAATAAATGTCGAGACGGAAGAAGGAGACTGCTTCACATAGCGGTAGATCTAGACGTGCACGTTGATTGTGATCAGGAATTAAAGGGTGATGTGGGTAGTGCAGAAATAAAACGTGATCGCGGTGTTAGAGCTGCGAAGTTTGCTGTGATTTACGTAACGTTAGTTCCCAGTTTGGCGATCGCGTAAGCATTAATGGAGTGGTACTAACTGCTATGGCCACGGTGAGCCGTTTTAGAGTTTAACTAAGTGGCTCGGACGTCTGGGCACTGGTCGGGAAAGCGATGGCAGGGAGTGTTCGCTTGCCTTTCCCCTCCGCACAGCATCAGCCAATGATGTTTCTTCTTAGTTTTCTATGTAAGTATACAATCAACGAAGTCGACAAAATAAAGTGAGCAAGTTGAAGTCGCTAGCTGCTTTTAGGTATACAGTAGGCCAGGACGTACCAGGAGAAGAGTAGCTGCTCGCCATAAACAGAGACAGTGTGGGGAGGACAGTAGCTATAGAGGGGAGGACACACGGTTTAGGGAGGACATGTTAAAACAGCCAACGTTGATTTGCCTGCGAATAAGGCTTGTCGATAAAAACATCGTCAAAATCCATTTTAAGCTTTCTGCAATGCCCAAAATTTCAGTGTTTAAACACCTTTTTAAAGCTCAGTAGCTAAGGTAAACATCGTGTCACACAAACTTGTCTTTACATAATTACAAGGCACAAGGCCACGTGGTGTTTGGTTGGCGCTGTCATGCCTAATTTGACTACCTGACTAATTTGACATCCCGCAGCTCTTTTAGGCAAAACATTTTGTCTAATTTGGCATCCCCCAGTCTTTCCAGGCAATACTTTTTTTGCCTAATTTGACATTCCCCCAGTCTTTTCAGTCAGTTTTGTGTCATGCCTAATTTGACTACCCGACTAATTTGACATCCCTCGGTTTTTCAGCAGAGAACAGTACTGCCTCTTCCTACGAAAAGCAAGCTGTCGGTCTCTTCGTCGTAGCGGAACTGCCTCGCCCTTCGCCGCACGTTCACTCGATCACCCTTAGACAACCCGGGTGGGAAGAGGGATGTTCGGCCGTCGAACCTCTCTCCACGAACTGCGTAGACGTTCTGCAAATAGCGCAGGATGTAGCTCATCACATCGTCATGGGAGCTCCTTCGTTTCCCCAGCTCATCCATCTCTACGTCGTGGTCAGAGGTCCTCCCTTTCCCAGACTGCTGCATTTCGCCGTCGACACCAGTTGTAGTTTCGTGCTCTGTATTTTGAAAGTGACTAGCATGGACTACCCCTGTCATTTTAGGGAAAGCTCGGCCTGCCTGTTTTGACTACCCCCTGCTATTTTAGACAAGCTGCGGCTTGCCTAAAATAGCAGAGGGTAGTCAAAACAGACGGGATGTCGTTTTAGGCAGGACAGCGCACCCAAGAAAGGTGTTGAAGGTGTTGAAAGGACAGGTATTCACCAGGTATCCAAGTAGCTATTCGATGTAATTTCAAAGCCGACCCAACCCTGCTTTTCAATATCGGAAATGTAAAGCCGCCAGGCGGCGGCCTTTGTGGGGTCGGGTTTGAGACTATCATTCCATGCAAAATGGGTAGCCTAAAAGTCATAGCCTTTTCCATCCGGGTGGAAAAAGCCTGTTTTAAACACCGGTTGTGTATTTTAGTACTACAAAGCTTGTGGAAAAATCTAAAGCTCTTCATGACGTTTAAAGCAATTTTTAAAGCTCGCTTTTTTTGACAAGCCTACTGCGAGTGATGATCCAGGACAACAGCTGAGGCAGCCCTAGCAATTAACGCACCACAGATCAATTTTCATAATTTTAATAACGTTCTGGACAGTTTTAATTGAAATACAAGTCTGGGTAGAAGTTTAGAAGAGGAACTGCAGTCCGCTGAAGAACTCGAAGTCGAACTTTAGCTGTCGCCGCACAGGACGATACTGAGCGATATTCATGTATACAGCCACGAAAAGTGTCAATCGCGTTGTGGTACGTGGAGAGCCTGCCTTGGTCTTGACTTTCAAGTCTGTTGCCTTTTACCAAAACCTGATAATCGTCCAGATAGCGAGGTCGATCCTTAAGGCAAACTGAGGTACACAGTCCAGCTATAGTTTTTTTATTGGACGTTTCGACCTGTATTACCGCGCAGGCCTTCGTCAGGTAACGTACTAGAACGTAATCCTACTATTAAATTATTGTAAACCCAGTCTCGACTCTGGTGACGAAACTTAGCGAGTTTCTCGAGACATTTTCCATAACCATTCGTAAGACTCGCAATCTCGTCATCATACATGCTTCGGAAGTATAGGTCGAAAGGTCCAATAAAAAATCTCTGGCTTGATTGTGTGAAATGTTCTTCCAATAGTGCCATTCCAGCTTGATAGGTCACTGAAAAAAACTCTAAGTCTTCTTATGTTAGGATAACGCAACCAGGGCGAGTGTGACGTCCATAACAGCACTTATAATACAGTATTATCGGGTGTGAGAGCTACCCATCTAATGCGAACATAGCTGGACTGTGTGGAATTTTCTCCCAATGAAGACGTTGGGCAGCTTCGGCTGGACCTGAACCGGTGTCTTCTTCTCTCGGTCGTTTACTGGATAAATATGAGAAGGAGTTCGCCTGGGACGTGTTTCGTTTGACGTCCACCGATTTCGGAAAAGGTTGAGCAGAAGAATTGTCTGTTCTGTGGAACTGCAATTCACTAGTAGTAGTTGTATCTGAAACGCAAACGTTTACTCTTCCCAAACCGCCAGTTCGGGACGCTAGCATTCGATTATGAGGGGAGAGACACGCCGGGACGCGCGTCTTTTAATATGTACAGATTCATAGCCGATTTGCTGAATGTGCGTGGCCGGGGGTAAGGGGTTGTGATTGAAAAATCACAGCCACTAAGAGATAGGCGGTTTGTATGGTGGGCGTCACCTGAGTTGTGAGAAGATCATCACCATGTATGCATGTCAAAATAACAATTTTTTTTTGACGCACGGTTGTGCCGGGCTAAATTAAAACGCAGTTCATGCGTGTTCTCAGGTACTAGGTGCTGCTAGCTATATGCAGAAAGCAGGGGCCGGTCGCAAGGAAGAACACTGTCGCCTAAGCTCATCCTGCTCGACCAGCAGAATACGAAAAAGCTCTTCTGAAGGATCTAGAGACAGAGCCTCTTTTGAAATAGGTAGCGGCGCTACTGAAACAGAAGTTAGTCTGGCACGTCCTCGCCGGAAATAGGTAGGACTCTTCCGGAACATGCCCTGGCCGGTTTCCTGTTTCCCTAGTTGTCTCTAGCCAAGGATATCTGCACAGATGGCGGAGACCGGCCTTCAGGATGAAGAACGACGTTCACATCGATATCACTCCTCACGAGGGATTGAGCTAAGCCCTGCATAACAATATGTGCGATCGTTATCTCTGGTGTTCACCTCAGGCAGGTTCTCAGTATAATGAGCAGCCAGTTTGACAGCCAGTCATAGTCGGATCGGTTATCGTCATTGTAGGTAGGTGGGGCCGTCAAGCATGACCGAGCTCGAGAAGTTGCTTTACCTTTACGAAGAAGTGCTATAGCTATGGGCCGCCATCACTTACAGTTCAGAACCAGCCCCTGGCTGATCGGGAGTACTAATGGCTGTTAACTGCTATCCTGGAGTATTGCCTCGCTGCCAGCTCAAAGCTGTCAGCCTTGTTGATTCTCATAGTTCTGAGTAAGTCAGCATTCATTGATGTTGGTCAAAATAAACGTAACGGCCCTATTTCTGTTTTTTTTTTTCGTTGCCCATGAGTTTACCTGTCCTCAGTGAAGACCTCTAGCCGTTCCATGCTGGACACATCTGAACCACCAGAATCTAAATTAGTTTGTATATGTATTATATACAAAAACGCGCTAATGAGTAGTAAATAATATTTTTCAGGCTATGATTGAGAAAGCGAGCAGCGAACGCATGTCTGTACTTAAATCTCTTTTCATGCAATCGCCGACCTCAAGTCTTTAATGCTGTACTGTAACGCCATCTGCAGCCATTTCCTTCTGGAATGAAAATTTAATGTTGCGGCTGTCATTTAGTACGCGTACGTACTACTATACAATAGACTACACGTACAGTGAAGCTGCCGAGTAAGCATGGTGTCAAAGTATTGTCCGGAAACGCATGTTGCGAAAGGGGGTAGAAATTTACTGAATAGTCCCAGCACGACAACATCGATGTTCCCGCATGAAAGGACCGCTTTGTCTTTTAGTATCCTTTGCTGGCTATTGCTGTCTTCATGGGTAGCCATCCACTTTTCTGGGTTAAAATGAAAAGCGATAACAAGTACAATGGAGGCTTCATTGCCCTAGACCAAAGTCCGGCTTTAGTAAAAAAGTGTTATCGATCAGCATTATGACTTGCGAAGGTAAGACAACATCTGATATCACCATAAAATACTATGCTTAATTTAACTATAAGAACGTCGTGGGTACAGCGCGCTTGCCAACCGTCTCAGTCTTGAAGGAGGGAGACAACACGAAACCCGTGGTGCTTGCGTAATGTTATACCCAGGGACGAATCCATTTATGGCAGTTACAAATTGAATGCGTACTTCTGAAAGCACAATAATTTATTTCGAATAACATGCATATAGAAATTCGTCCATGTTTCCAGGGTAGGGAGCTCATGCGTTTTCAGTCATGTTCCTAATAAACGGCAGATCTACGAATTCGAAACATCTATACCGACGAAATGTATATGGGCTTTAAGTAATTACGGCAGCAAACATCATCGAGTCGAGTTGCAAATTTAATCTCAGAAGAGAAACGGCCAGTTGAGTGCATGGTCAAAACCAGAAAGCTCGTTATTAATCTTCATCAGTTTACGCTGTTTTTGCCTATCACGCTTAATACTAGTGGTGCTCAGAAATCCTCGGCTGGTTGAGCCTCAGTCGATACACGATTCTGTATTTTCCTTAATTAATATCTGTCATAGTTCTTTGCAAAATCACTTCACACAGTAACGAGTATCTCTATTCAGCTGAACGGTCTTCTTTGAACTGTGCGCCTCAGACTGCATGTCCTCATTTTGACAGTGGAGGAAAGAAGCGATCTAGCGGAATGGGAAGGCTAACAAAGACAGAATTGTCAACAATTTCATTTATCAAACATGTAATCAGATTCTTGGCTCGACTCGCAGACGTTCAAATGATTATTTCTTCTTTTACGAGCAAACAAGTTAATAAAACACGACGTTTCGGCTACAACTGTGGTAGCCTTCATCAGGCAGAATACAAATACGGACACAGTGTAAAATCTCCAAATTTATGTACACATACATCACTTCAAACTTATGTGTATCGCAAATCTACACACACTGATCGGGTACTATCGTATAACTCACACCCTCCAGCTAGTGCAAAAAGAGCTGTGGTGATTGCATTGTTTGATAGAGTTGAAGCTCATTACGCGGAAGATGATGTAAAGGGCCAAGAAGCTGAGACACAGCATCTTTATGCAGCGTTGAAACACAATGGGTATCCCAAGAAGTTCATTGATGAAGCATTACGAAGATGCAAGGAAAATAGACAGAGACGGAAGGACAAGACTGCTGAAGCACAAACCCAGGAAAGAAAGGATTAAAATGAAGCGATCAAGAAAACACAAACTGTAGTCGTTCCGTATCTGCGTGGTATTAGTGAACAGATTCGGAGAGTGCTGAAACCGGCTGGTATACGGATAGTCAACAAAGCAGAACCGTGGCAATGGAGAATTTGTGAGCAGATCAAAGATAGCATCCCCAGAGACAAGAGAGCGGAAGCCGTATACGAAATTCGATGCAAGGATTGTCCAGCAACCTACGTTGGGGAAACGTTGAGATCGATGAGGACCCGAGTTAGTGAGCATAGGCGCCATTCATGATCAAAGCCAGGCAGTAGATTTGATCTTTCCTCTGTGACAGAGCACGCTGTGAAGGAGAAGCATGAGATCAACTGGGAAGGATCAAAAGTGATTTGATTTGAGCAACAGTGGTATCCGCGTAAAATCAAAGAAGCCTTAGAAATTGATACGAGGAAACCAATTATGAACAAAGACAAAGGTATGAAGCTGAGTCACGCATGGCTGGATCTCGTGCGGAGGGTCCGCAGCAACGAGCAGAATGCGCCCACAAGTTTGAAGTGATGTATGTGTACATAAATTTGGAGATTTTACACTGTGTCCGTATTTGTATTCTGCCTGATGAAGGCTACCACAGTTGTAGCCGAAACGTCGTGTTTTATTAACTTGTTTGCTCGTAAAAGAAGAAATAATCATTTGAATTTCATTTATTATCAGTAGCGTTGCACAAGCAATCAAAATCAAAAGGAAATCAGCAGAGGATTCCCTTCTGATTTGGAAATTTTTGAAACCACGTGACCTCTATTTCGGTAGGAATTTTGTCACCAAAGGCGAATGATTTTAAGCCTGTTCGGAATGCGAAGTTTCATTCCATTCACTGTAAAACGTCGGTAGGAAATCGATGTACTCCTTTTGATTTCGGTACTTTTTATAACGATTTGAGTTTTGGATTGAAAATGACATAAACCGGAAAGGTGTCCATTTTTCTGTAAAGCTGGCAATTCTCTCCAGAATGTTCGAAATTCCGCATTTGTAATTTTACTTGTGAACACTTCCCTCAGGTTTCTCAAGTGAATCGGTGCAGTGTCCAAGTGGAAGAACAAAGATTGGCTGTGCCTTATCACGAAACGACCAACAAAACACCGATGGATTTACGCAAAGAAATCACTTTCACATCTACTCAACTTTGATGGACGTCAACAATTGCGGTGTTAAGGTTACCGGATATGAGGTGGGCTACACCGGGAAATGTCGAGTATCTCTGACTGTGTGGAAGGTTACTGGGAGAACACGAAATCTGGTGAAGGTTTCTTCAGCTGTGGACTTGCCATCGAGCACAGGAGGGTTCACAAGGACAAGTATAACTTTTCCATCTCAAGCTCAGTTTCCTCTTCCGAAAGACGGCCTACTCTATTTTGGTCTGAAAGTTGGCGTGGTTGATAGCAATCACAAATGTGAGATCAAGAGGAAGAAGCCTCCTGGGCCTGTGGATTCGTGTGGAAAATACGGGCATGCATCAACCTTACCATATACAGACGACCTCGGTGGTAAAAATAACTGGTCAGGAGAAAGTGGCTCTATTCTTGACTTTGCGGTATGGGTCAAAGGTAAACTGCATGACAGATAGTTGTACACACATGAAAATTCCGGGTTTGAGAAAATTGATTGTGTCGACGTCTGCTCTCTTTCTATTCCTCTTTCATTTTAGCTTGAACCGTTTAAGATTATTGTCTCCTGGCACCAATACAAACCTAACCTGTACAGGGAAAGGTTGAGCACTATCACGGCAACAACTGCAAACCAAGTGCAAAGGGATAAAAAAAAACACTCACTGAGATCTTGATCACATTTTGACAAAATAATTTTCTTAAATTCAGATAGCGTGGACCCAAATCTACACTCAGAAGGGAATGAGTTCCACAATTGCAAGATACAGGATGGAAAAGGACAAGCATTCCGAGCAGTTCTATGCAATGTTCGTCGCAGGTGATGCACTGTCTATTAAAACCAATGGCTATGTAGAATAGTCCTTCCTTGTGAACGGGTTTGTAGGATTTAGCAGGTCGACGAATACTAATCTGGAGTTTATCAGAAGACATTGCTGCCATGGCCAAACTTCAAAATGAGATCTTGTTTCTTTTTATGTTTCAAACCGAAACATGGTGAAAGCCGCCTACTTTTGATTTATCATTTTATTCTTTGGGAGAAATTAGCCCGCAAGGTGCCTGTTCATGTTACTATTTCAAAAGTTCTTATCACCCAAGGAAATGCGTCATGGTATAACTCGAAGTGCGTCTGGCATTACCTTTAAGCAGGGAAGCTAGGGAGTACCGGCTGAACTAGAGAGTGGCGTTTCCAACCCCTGACATGCAGAGGGGTTCTGGTGTTAGGTGCCCGTTTGCATGCGTGAGTGGCTGGTATGCGCATTACCTTCTATCTGGGCCAACCGCAGGAATTGGAGAATACGTGTCGATCGTGAAAGCGAAAGATAGAATGGTGGAGTATGAAGCCAAAGGATGTTTATCTGCAACAAGTAATGATGTAGATTATCCTTTAGTTAAATCCAATACTGATACAAGCGGATATCAGATCGTCTCGAAGCGGGAGTCGCAGCTCATCATGAAGGCTGGTCTTTCGAAATTTTAGCCCGTTTGGTAGTTTAGACGTTTGGTCGCCATAGACCAGGTGTATGTCAGCTGTGTACTACCAAGCTGGTACACACAAACAAAGACATTCAGTGGGAAAGAGACTGTAAATCAACCCACATTACAGCGTGGAAAGAGACTGTAAATCAACCCACATTACAGCGTTGGTCCTGTTCACATTTTCAATGCCGGTTAGTTTGTACATACGCATCCCAATTGCAAAGAAGCTTAAAATCTTTAGTCAGTTTAAGATATGCTCTATGGATATCCCTTCCTCTTCCAATGTAGGCCGGTACCTTTCTCAGTTGTGGTTCTTTCTCGTTTTGAGCCAACCGATTGCGTACCACGACTGGCAAGTATGCGGAAATATCAATATATTGCTCAGACTCTCCCTCAACTTGACTTCCATGACCTCTTGTGTAACACATGGATGTCTGATAATCATTAACTGAACTTTGAACTCCTTGAGGCGGCAGTATCTCAGTCTACCCTTTAAGATCTGGCAGCCATGTCTCGCCTAGTCTACGGCTGTTGGACCTTGGCCGGCAACAGCAAAATTCATTTTTATTCTTGTTCTTCCTCATGGTTAAGAGATTACTCAGTGAAAAGTGTGTCCACAAAAGTCCGCATCCAACTGAGTACGCTATCGTGATGTCTTATTGTGCGGAAATAGAGTCTGTGATGAGGAGTCAAATAGCGTGGTTTAGGAAACAGTTCTTGGGTCTTGGTACACGGGTCATACAGAGCCAGAATTTCGATACCGCCTTGAAAAGCAAACAGGATGGGGTTGCCACAGCCCCTTTGAGGGCTGGATGTACAATTTGGCAACTTCTAGTAAGGCCTAACGTGTTTGAAAACGTCTCTTTCCAAGCTCACATACCAAATATCGCCTTGATAAACTAGAGCGCTAATTAAGGGGTGTATATAGCCCATCTCGCACCATGTGTGACATTTTTTCCTTTTTCGGTATCTGCCGCTGAATAAAAATAGAATTATCTACGTTTTAGTGAAAAGCGCGTGAAAAACTTTCAAGAGGAAGAGGAGAAACAGAAACGGAAGAACTGTGAAATTTAGCTGTCGTGGCGCCCTTTCTGGGCAATGGCTCCGTGCAAGTCTAAAAACGAGCAGTTGCGGTGAAATTCCGACAACCGATGAAAACCTGTAAAGCAAGTCCATGGACCGTCGAAGGTCCAGTTACGACAATACTAGAGCCGTCTTTGCAGTCGTAATTCTCCGCACAAGCCATGACTAGTGTCGAGATTATAAGCGGGCACGGACGCGAACGCGCAATTTACCGCTAGGTCAAGGTGCCCAGTGCACCCACACGGCACTTCAGCTACATGAAACGGTGCGGTCACAATGCAACCACCGGGCGCTGCTTGACGCACCAGCCGAGTTAGCGGCTTCGCTGTTGGAGAAAAAATGCGCTGTTTCTCCCATTTGCTTTGGGCGAGCTTCTAAGAGTTGTTTCTCGGGCTCAAAGAGGTATCTTCAGGACACTCTGCATGCGCCTTCTTCAGGCCTTTAATCTAAACCTCTTTAGCGACTTTGGAAATTCGCTATTGCTAAAATGATATAGAGGGTCAACCTCGGAACATAGTAAAATGCTACTTTTATTTAACCTGCCATTGTGCAACAGCGGAAGAAAAAGGCAACAATTCGAAGACTAG
Organism: Nicola tetela; assembly: GCA_028565695.1. Lineage (NCBI taxonomy): Eukaryota > Metazoa > Porifera > Calcarea > Clathrinida > Clathrinidae > Nicola > Nicola tetela. Next base: position 1,147 of record JAOWAW010012246.1, on the reverse strand, counting down.
ATAATTTCATAAGGACACAACCGACGCTGTCATTTCATTAGGAACTTATTGTATTTGGGGGATACTACTGTTCAAACGTGGGGCATGTTTCCTGTTTTTGCGCTTTATCTGGAGATCCTGTAGTTAAAAATCCGTTTTAAGACCAGCAAGTAACTGCTCCTGGCACGCTCTCTTATTAAAAAAATATTGAAACTCAGATGACAAATGGCTGAAATATGGTGGAGAATTATACATCTTGTAAGATGCTTTATCCCACCGGGAAGATATGCTCATCATGGAAATAAAATCAACGACGGATCAAGAGTTTATCACATCATGCAGTCTGAGGTGGCATTAAGATAATGATATTGGTTTCCTGAAAATGTCTGTTCCTTAAAAGATCTTGATGAATGTCATCAGTTCACCTTTCGTGACCGGTGTACAAGGAATAACAAGTTATGTAATAACACCCCTGGTTCTTATCAATGTGTGCAGTGTAGACAAGGATATCACGTGACTAGACACAATCATTGTGTGGACAATAATGAATGTCTCCAGTCCAGGTACCAGACGATTTGTAGACAGAAAAACTCAAGATGTGAGAATAAACTGGGATCTTACCGATGCGCTCCGTGTGGACAAGGATATCAGGCGACTAGACCCAGTGGTTGTGCTGACATTGATGAATGTTCACAGCAGAGGTACATCTGTGGAAATGGTCGTGGGTCTTGTAAAAACAGACCGGGATCATACACGTGTTCATGTAACCGTGGATATGTTTTCCACGGAGGGTCATGTAAGGACATTGATGAGTGTTCACAAAATCGCGTTCTTTGTGGATCTGGCGGTTCTTGTGAAAACATACAGGGATCTTTCCGGTGTAATTGCAGTCCTGGATACAAACAAGCCAATGTACATCGGTGTGTAGACGTGGATGAATGTCTTCAACCAACTCATCCTTGTGGACAAAACCCAAACCAATGTTTTAACACACCTGGGTCTTATCATTGTCGGTGTGCTCCTGGCTTTGAAAACAAAAGTCGTGGTGGAAGCTGTGTTGATATAAATGAATGCACAAAAAACGATTTCCATTGTGGAAAAAACGGAACCTGTGAAAACACTGTCGGTTCATTTGTTTGTAAATGCACAACTGGATTTCGTCTTTACA
>JAOWAW010012245.1:4264-18327 GCA_028565695.1 Nicola tetela | reverse complement strand
CACCTGATAAAAACAGGTAATGCCATTAAACACCTGGTGAAAACAGGTAGTGCCATTAAACACCTGATAAAAACAGGTAATGCCATTAAACACCTGGTGAAAACAGGTAGTGCCATTAAACACCTGATAAAAACAGGATGCCATTATACTCGTGATAAAAACAGGTAATGCCATTAAACTCCAAAGTAGATTTCTCAAACATAAGCAGCCAAGGACATGCACGTTGAGACATCGTTCAGCAGACATTAGGAGTGTTTGGTAGTGAGATGTGTTGACAACAAAAACAAGCAGCTCTGCTCTCAGAATTCTGAGTAGGCAGTCTTTAAAAAAACCACGAACAGTTCCCAGTTTCAGGTGAGATAAAGGCCTTTACATCAGAGGACACTGACAGCACAAGAAGAGTTAAGATGGGCTTGAACCAAATGAACTGGAGGTGAAGAGGTGGAATTTAAACCGACCTACAGATGCGCTGGTGCACACAGGTGAACCACGTGGTTTTAGGCTAGTGGTAGTTTTTTCTTCTTCAAATGAAGCCACATCCTGTTCACTACTGGATTTCACCTCTTCTTTTCGAAGCAGGTGACGAAGGGTTGGTACACTGTCAATGAGAGGCTGCTCATGTCGTTCAGTTGGTGAAACTTGAGTGGAATCTTGTGATGTCTGTGCATGACTCAGTGAACAGGTTTGCTCAGTGGCCTTCCTCATCCATTGCTCTCCATCAGGCATGTCACTCCCACAGATGACTGAATCACATGACTTCATCCTTTCCACAGAACTTGCAAGGGGTGTTCTCGTCCTTGGAATGTGGATAGGGCTGCTTTGAGATCTTTGTGTTTGCTGCTTAAGACCACAGAGGGAACTGTTGTCCTTGATTGAGTGCGAATTGTCAGAATGAGATGACTGTTTTGCTTTGTTCAATAACACGCTAACCAAGGCTGGGGAGCTGCATTGTGGACTTGATGCTCCAGGAACAACAACTACCTGGGGATTACCAGCTGCGTAGGGTACAGCATCCTGTACCAGAACTGTAGTCAGCGGAGAGAAGGACTGCTGTGGTGATGGGAATGACCGGTGTGGTGAAAAAGACCTCTGTGGTGAGAAAGATCTCTGTAGATGTGGTGGGCTGAATGATTTCTGGATGATGTGGTCACCAATATGTGACTGAGGTACTGATGTATAGCAAACAGCCGTCATACCTTCACATGCATGCACTGACTGTTTTGCATTTGTCTGTGTTGACGCAATGACCACCCCTCCCTCTTGTCTATTGTTTGGCACAACTGCTATGTTGGATGACATGCTTTTGTGTGATTCTCGGTAAGAGGGACCTGGGGAATTTATTGGAGTAGCAGTTTGTGTTTTTTGAATACCATTAGCACCTTCATGAAGAGAACTATGGCTTCCTGCTTCACTTAAGTCCACGGGTCGATCTTCACTACTTGGCTTGCTCTTTGGATTTGCTTCATCCATACTGTCCACATCAATTACATCATCACCACTCATGTGTCCTACCACTGTCACCACACCTTTCTTGGATGATCTTCCACGCTTTCTCTTTTTTGTAGGGCTTGGATTTGAATCATTTCTACTCTTTTGCTCACACAGTTCATCAACACCTTGTTGGCTGCTGTCAGGATGCTGTAGACTGTTTGCGATTTTTGCTGAACTCCTTAGCCAAACAGGTGATCCAGCCATGTCTCTGGCAGTATTGCTGTTCGTGTCTTCCACTTTGCGCTTTCGAGTGTGGTTTGTCAAAATACTGTTCAACTGCACAGGAGAAGATGATCTTGATGATTCCCCTGTACTCGTCCCTCTGCAAAAAAATTGATTCAGTAAACATTGTAAAAAATCAAAGACATTATAGCAGCCTGAGGTCTTAAGCTAGGGCCTTTGCCTAATTTTGGGTTATCTACTAACAGAGACACAGTCACTGTAGAGATAAAACTCAGACTGGAGCTGGGTTTGAGTACAGGTAAATGTTTCATAATGTTCTGCGTGGTCCATTTACACCTGTAGCATTCCCATGGTAACAGTACATACGGTAAAATTGCTAGTTAGCGCTTCCCTCAGTCAACTAAGCAGTGCCCTAATTTACCTCAATGTTGTATGCTTTAAATTTTGAAAAAAATACCGTATTTCCACAAATAAAAGACCACACTTGAGTAGAAGACCGGGGCAAGAGGGATTTGAAAAAATAAAAGACCATGCTCAAATAGTAGATTGGGTCTACTATTTGACGTACATGCATATAAGGTGTGGGTGCTACTTCTGCACCAGACGTGGAAGGTCACAATACAATGGACTCCAGCAGTGAAACTGAGGACATGATGCGAACTCATCTGATTCATCATGATAGCAGTTGCTTACGACTCTTTGGATTATTTTTTGTTCCCATTGCTGTACATGAAGTTCTGTAAACACAAGTCATGGCTGTGATGCGAAGGCTATGAAAAAATAAAAGACTATGTTCAAATAGAAGACCAGGGGCTAGAGGGTTTGAAAAAGCTGTAGACCAGTCTACTATTTTCGGAAATAAGCTCACAGTAAGTGTCTACCACCAGTTAGCGACTACCAGCTCCTTATGTGTGAGCAGTTTACAGTATTATGATAGCACATGCTAGCTATTCATGTGTAGTGGCATTGCCAATGCATCAGATGGAAGTCAAGATGGCTTGATTACCCCTGCCCCTGGAGGGAAAGCACTGCTGCAACTCCCGTGACAATGCGTAACACACACAGCCAGATAAGTACAGAGAGCACCATTGTCACTTTGGAAAACAAAATTTTGAGCTGTTCTTTTTCATACAAGTGCCCAAAAAGAGCCTGGGTATGAGGTTAAGAGGAACCATAGATATGATGATGTTATTGCTAAGTGACATGCGTATGGTAACTCGACAGTTGCATGCAGCAATGAAGAGGTTGCGGCCTTTGGCGTTCTCTTGTTAAATTATTTATATGGCTATAGGTGTATGTGTAACACAAACTAGCTTACCAGGTAACTACTGCTTTAAGGAGAACAAATCCAGGAATGAAGCGTGTAGCTACATGTACGCGCTCAATCAGAATGTGCCAGCTTCAGGCTTCTAATTGCATGAAGTGACATTGATTTGGGCCATAGGTATAGGTGGTCGTGTTAAGTTAAGCACTGATGCCAATCTAAAGCTATAGTCTATCCTGCTTGAGATCTATACATCATGGCAGTGAGTTGCACGATGGCTGAGCATTAATTCTTGCCTGACTCTCCTAGTATATGTAGCTGATGACCAGCAGAGCTAAGCTTATACAGTATGGACCCAAGTGTGTCAGTGTACCATAAGTATACCGATGGCAGCAACGTACTGTAGAGTAGGACAATAGCTTACACATCACATCTACATTTTCGGGGGATCATGAATGAGCTGTTTAATGGGTTGGGGGTGGTGGCCTCAAACAAAGAAGAAAGCAAACTTGCACAACACACTAACAGATTCATGTGCCACGTATGTCATGTCAGTGTCAAATATCAGAGTCACTTGAAAGAACAATCATGGATCACAGACAGAAAACTACAAAATGACAAGCCAACTCTTCAGACCGACTTACGAATTGACAGTTCCTTGCAAAGAGCCATCTGGCTGGGCAACTAATACGCCTATGAATTTGCAACCATCAATGGTGATTTGCAAAGAGACGGAGTTGTTGGTCACTGGAAGGGGCACACAAACATTCAATAGTTATGAAAATGTGAAAAAAAAATTACTCACTGTATTTACACCAATCTTGTTGATCAGTACAAAAGGGCCTATCTTGCTGCTAAACATTTTGCACACATCTTAAACATGCTGAATAAGACTGTCAGTGATTCAACAATCAGACTAAAACATACACGCATGCACGCACGCACACACACACACACACAGATCACAAATTTCCTGATTTGAGTGAGGTGAGAAATTGATATCGTTGTGTGCAGGCTCTGGTTATCAAAGATTACTTTGACACATTGGAAAAGCAATTGCTCACATCACTCCATAATTGAGTTTCTTGATCACGTGTTTCACTTCTGCACAACTTCAATTGTATACTGTAAAGATACTGTAAAACTGGAAATTTTCGGTGTCGCCTTATTTTTGATATAAATAATGTGCTCGCTTAAACAAGCCAAACATTGATCATTGAAGATCGGCTCACTCTGCTACACCTCAAAAATTACGTCCTCTGTCACGCTATTTACTAAGAAGTAGTCCACTGCTCCCACTCTCGCTCAAGCGTGGCTCACCGTACCCTGGATTGGCCACTACTCTTGTGTAGTGAGAGTGACTGTTTATGCGCTTTAAGCTGATACTGAAAATCTCCCTTTATTCAATTCTTTGTCTTCCATTTTTCATTCCATGTTTACAGAAGATTGTCATCATAGTGACAATAACAGGCAGGACTCGTGCCATAATACAACAAAGGCTTACTTTCTTGAAGTTTATTGATGCACACTTTTCTCAATTTCCTGTTGTCCCTTTTGTTAGAAGGTTGGATTGGCTGCAAATCCACAAAACAGAGAAGGAGAGTACTCAAGAAAAGTAAAATATGCCAAGAAAGAAATAGAAACCCATCCTGGCTTCAGAGTGACATTGTGAGTTGTCATAGCAACCTACCTGGCTTCAGAGTGACTCTGTGAGTTGTCATAGCAACCCATCATGGCTTCAGAGTGACACTGTAAGTTGTCACGGTGTGTGCATTTGCAAAACAGCTCTTTATAACACTTTTTTTCAATTATCAGTCATTGGGGAGCTTATGCAACACATTACTGCCTATACCTACAGTTCCCTCTATTATTCCAGTTGAACTGTTCATTGCAAGAATACAGTGTTGCTTTCAGAAAAGACAAGTTGCAGCCTGGAAAACTAAGAAAATTATAGAAATGTGATCAGAAAAGATGCAGACACAGAGATAACATGTGCTATATGCACTTATGCATACACATACATACTAGTGCTGGAATCAATATCTGCCTGAAATAAATATTTTATGTTAGAAAAATGCTTTTGATATGATTCGATACAAAACAATATTTTGCAACGTAAACAAAATTCTATGCTAATGCTACCGATAAACATGGTAAGTAGACCTACATCAGAGGTGAGGTATGGAATGTAAAAACATATTCTCCTTCTCAGCACACAGAATGAAATGCGGACTGTCATGCTGATCTTAGACATAAGCTCTGTTTTAATCTTCTCCTTGATGTCCTAGCCAGACCTATGTATGTTTTCCGTCTGATACTATGTAGATATCAAGCCAGACAGACCTGCATTTGACCATCATCCTGGCTGGTGATTTGCTGAAAATAAGTTGAACATTGTTTACTTTTTTCAGCCAATGAGCAGCTGAGTGAATGTGCAGCTTCCATTAATTTTGTGGCTTAGGCCTGTTACCAGTGTTAGGAGGCCTTACTGAGCCGGTCTTGATTATGATATATCAGAATGTCAAACTACAATCTGTTGATACAAGCAAATGTATATCATATTCACTTCTCAACAAGTTCATCAATAAAATGTAAGCATATCGATATATCGTCCCAACATGAATACACACCACACACTTTTAATGCATATCCCTATGCGCCAGCCTAGGCAACTGAAATGTCAGGATGGAGAAAGCCAAATTGCGGATTTCAACTTCTTTCCTAAGACATCCTAATTTTTTTGGCAAAACCACCACCGCCAAGAACTTAAAAATATGTATATGTTTCCCACCCCTTCCCATATTGGTCACATGCACTCATACAATCTCTTAGATTACTCGCCAGTTTGGTCGAGCAGTGCTGTGGAAGTCCTCCTAGATCAGCTCCCACCATTGCAATGGGATGCTGTATAGGTGTGGGGATTTGTGTGGACAACCACAAGTTCATGACCCTTCCCATACAAGCACCCAGGCTCTCGAGCTCACCCTGCAACACATCACAGGACTTTATCCTATAGCACAAGACTGCATTTTGTTATAGCAGTCTTGGCCTCCCTTGGCAATGAAGGTGCAGTTACACAGACCTTGGCTTTTGTGGCAAGGCTATGGGTGGTTCATTTTCATTCTCAGCAAGTGGCAGGTTATCTCTGGCTTAAAATGTAAGCAACTTTTAGTTCCAGGTTTTAACACCAAAATGAAAAGACTGTTCGGGTCTTCAGGATCAGCATTTGAGTGTAGCAGGGCTATAGCAGCAACTTGGCAACTGCAAATTCACTTGATGATGAGCACTTCTTTATTTCTGACATCATGTGCAAAAAATCTGTGTGTGCTCCAGCTGTCCCGTGAATGAATGGCCATGGTGTTCCATGGAAGAATGTAGTGGGATTTGTTTCTTAGGCAGTGCCAGCATAATAGTTGGTGCATGCAACTCAGTCCTGTGCCATGTCTGACGACAGCAGCCTGAAGTCTTCATCTTGCGGTATTTATACCATTCAGCTGATCTGTGCAATGCTACAGTTCTCAAGAAGCTGAGCCGTAATTACTTTCAGGCACAATGACAACTTCTGATAAAAGCACTTGAGAGAAGCTTCTCAACTCTTTGAATATGTACGTCCAAGGACTCTTCACTTCACACTGTTGAACAAACTCTCCAATGTCTCCACCTACTTTGTGCCCATGTGCAGCTGGCCACTGTGCATGGTGTGCAGTTGACCTGCACATGCAGCTGGTGCATGCATACTACATACTTGAGAACGCTAGCTGATTATATAATCTCAAAACCTGGCCCAGATTTAAGTTGTGAAATAGCGCTGCAGTGTTCCTTTAATGAACACCATTACATGCAAACATTTGCTCATTTGTTAAACTCTCAATCAGAATACCATTCAAACGATTGAACCCAGCTTTGTTTCAGCACCATTGTGTACATGCAAGTACATACACATGTGCGTGAACACAAACACACACACACACACACAAACACACACATGTCTATATATTACATTGTTGTGGCAGCAAAGTTGACAAAGATCCACACCCGAGCCTACAATTACATATCTGCAGACATAAAGACCCTCACTGAGCTGATCACCATCACATTGCATACACACCATTGTCTCTTATACTTGTAGGTGGTATTCTACAGTACAAGTATAAGTTTCTCCACGTGCTATTCATTCCATTTTTGCCTGTAACATGCTTTCTACAGGTTTCAGGAACCTTATGGCATTGATTTTGAGCAAAACATTGCAAATCTCTGTCTAAGACTAAATTATTCAAAGCTTTGGTGTTACTGTGCTAATCTTGATTGGCAAAAAAGGCAACCTATATGTTTCTTATTCAAAAAGCAACAAAATCCAGCTGTTAATTCTACAACAAAACACACACACACACACACACACATGGAATACTTTCAGGCCCTGGTCCTCATATCGTAAACTGAAGACCAAAGAAAACTTTAGGACCTTACCAAGAGATGATTCTGCTAGTATGAGAAGTGCATAAATCCCAGACAAGCTCTTGTGGCCAGTCTAGATCTGTGTCTCAAATTCTACACTCAAGAGGTGTACACGTGTACTTAGTCCACCGGTGAATGCGTATGCTATTGTGTGGTGGATACTTGATGCCAGTAACATACTTGCTCACTTGTGTCTAGCTCACGCACCCAGACATAAATGTACATGTCCAATAATTGTAGCAAGAACCCATATCTTCAGCACTCACCAGACCTGATAACAGTAATCAAAAGATAGGTACCCTGTCTTAATGACTCAATGGACAGCATTGGATTAGAGCAACATACCTTGTCAGTGACTTCACTCTGTTTGTTTCCGAGCATAACCGCTTGTAGTTGACCAGACAATTTTGCTGAAACGACATCCATGCCATTAACTGGCTGTTGTTCTACACTCAATGCTTCTCTGTTCTCCTGTGGATAGTGAAGGACTTGACTTCCACTCTGGTGCTTTTGGTGATTGTCTTCCATATGACTGTGATTGCACAGACACTTTGTTACTCCAGGGACAGAGGAGTATGTTGATGGGACCTGCCTGACATGGTTTGCTGCACCACCAACAGCTGGTGGTGTTGCATAGCATAAACTTCCTTTCTGGGAGCAATCTTGAACTGAAGAGTTCATCTGAGTATTAGCTAGGTAGCTGGTGTTGAGTACTGTTGATGCTGCTGTGGGATGCCACTGGACGTACTGCACTGTTTGTTCACCTGCATTGAGAGAGTGATCCACATACTCAACAGGAACCAGTTGCTGTCCGTTGGTGAGAACATGAGGTGGGTTGACTACTTGCCAAGTTTGAGACGGGTTGGACGCATTCTCCAAAGTACCAACATATTTGTGAGCAACCGACTGAGAAGGCACTTGTTGCGCTAAGAAAGGAAGAGAGGCAGATGTAGGGAAAGAAGATGGAGGTAAATACATCTAGTGGACAAAGAAATCATAAATCAAAATGCCTCATTTTATTGAGTATGGGGGAATTGCATACGAAATCATTTTATGGATACAAAGCAAAATTGTACCAATGAACTAATACTTGCACCTTCAAGTGGAGACCCAACATGTGCACCTATGCAGTTACAAACACTGTTTATAACTGCATATGTGCATACATGCATGTACTATAGTAGTACACACATGCCCAGAGTCAAACTACTAGTAACAAAAACTGTTTAAAACACGCAGATAAAGTCATGAACAGATCAATACAGTCATGAACAGATAGAGTCATGGACAGATAAAGTCATGGACAGATACTGTAAGTTATGGACAGATACAGTCATCATTGGCCAGATGCAGTCTTGTTAGCATTCACAACCATACTAACAAATGGCACACATGCATGCGACCCTCATGGAGGTCCTACCAAATGTATTTTGAGCCCAGGGCCAAAGAAATCTTGGCGTCTTTCTGAGAGGGATCGACAGCAGTATGAGAAACATATCCTACCAAGTTGTCAGGCATGGTTTCATGGTCAGCCTGTCTTTTTTAATAGAGACATCCAGGATCATCCCCCAGGTGCGCATATGCATACAAGAAACGTATGTGCACAGGACGGGTCAGTCTGTCTCTATAAATAGACATTCTGACCATGTCACTAGAGATAAGCTATGTACACATGTGGAATCATGTGAAAATAACCAGTACATGGAAGTATGGGCAATGCTTTATGTCAAGTTTCACCCTTGAGTCACGATCACATACTCGATCTACATAAGTCCTTCCATGAGAAATACAACGAAAACTTCCTGACAATTTCACTGGCTGCCAAAAGGTCATAAAATCCCTGTAGTCTTCATTGCTGTTTCTAGCTTCTGCAGCATCGCTATAATTTCTTAAGTATTTATTATAACTCCATGTTTAAATCTTATTAAACAAAAAATAGACAACAAACTTCCATGATGCAATTTACAGAAACTCACAAATCTTATTGGATAATTCAAAAACTCTGATGATGCTTCAGAATTAATCACGGAGGCTTATTCATGAGGACCTACTACATCCATTCACACTTACAATTTCAGCACCTTACACACTAATCTACCCCAAACTGCACTTAAAGAACATATTCCTAGGTTAATCCATGACAACTGTAACCCTCTGCACACATCTACAGGTCTAACCCTATCCACTAACACTTAAAGACACATCTCTAACAGATAGTTCTGTTGACCGAACTTCTAAATATTATGGGTGCAATATCCAACAGGCTTGATGTTTTGGGCTGACTGTGCAACCCCTTGTCAGAATAACAAATGAAGACAATCACAGAAGAATTAAACAGTCTAATATACACACTTATTAGTCTTCATTTGTTATCCTGAAAAAGGGTTGCGCAGTCAGCCCGAAACATCAAGCCTGTTGGATATGCGCCTGTAATATTAGAAGTTTTGTCCACAATGATCTTCACGGGTGAAGAGTTTGTTGGTTTAAGATAGTTCTGTAATTCTGCAAATGTGACACACACACACACAAAGTACATCTCTTTCCTTTTTGTGTGTGTGTGCTCATTTTCCGTTTCTTCCTTCTCTCTTACCTCTCTTTTGACTACCTCTTTACATATTCCTCCCCATTACAGATAATGAGGGTAGTCACTACAGTCAAATGTATTATTCACAATTTCATCTGATTAAGGAGCAGCTTATCAAACTGTTCGTTGCTTTCTTCTCGTTTGCCACAAGTAATCTCTGACTTAGAAAAAAAAAAACAGTAGTCATTTGATTATGAACCATCGATTCATATTGATTCTCCAGGGGTGTCAGTTGATGTACTTTTGTTGAAATGACAATGGGATGATGTGTTGATAGGACAGTATCTGGTTCCTTACGGAGGAGAAAGTTGTGCCAATATCTTTTCATGTGATGTTTGGTTTCTCTAAGCGCCAGCTGGTGTCGCGTCTCAGTCATGCACGTTTGTCTACGTCATTCATGATGAGTGATTGTTTACCTGTCTTGTTATAACTAATTATGGAGCGACCGTAGTATCACCAGTACGTCATCTACTGGTGTTCAGTTTTTTTGTGGTCTTCTTCTCTGAGACTGGTCGAGTAAACATGTTTAAAAGTGTCTGGCTCTGTCCGACTCTAGATCGGACGAAGTGTTTCGTATATCAGTATCTGTGTCCATTGCGAGTGCCTTCGACTGGGTACGGTATGGGACGGAGCTGGGTACTCTGCTGTTGACGGATTTCATTACATGTATTGTAGAACGAGCTTCTACAACTGGTCCTACATTTTGTAGCGGAGGTGAGGCTGAGTGCGTACCGTGAATCCAGGTAAATGCCAGGAATGACCCCGCCGTACAAAACATCATCTTTCGGCTGAGCTCGAGTCGCGTGACTCGACTCGCTCAACATCAGCAGATGCATTGTTTCCCGCAAAAACAAAGCTCAAAGTACTCCCACCCTAACCCTAACCCTAAAAAATCAAGGGTCAGAAAAATGTTCAAACAACAGAAAAAAATACCGAACGAAAAAGTAAGACCAGAGAAGGATCAGACTCGGGACGTCGACGACGCTTCCCAGGAAGCTGGGATAAAAATAGAATACGTATACATGTTTACGAGTGTACAATCAGTCGCGCGAGAGCCCAAAAATGACGTAAAGATGACGTTTAATTTTGTACGCGGTGCCGCCATTCCTGCTTTTACGGTATTATATTGGTGCGCGCGTACATCATGCAGTTTTACTGCTAATAATGGAACATTGGAAGGCGATTTTTGTGCGGCTGCGTCCACAAAAGAAAATCCTACTTTAAGCTCACCTATTGTGCTAGCTGTCAACAGTCGCGTGAGTGCCAAAAAATGACGTAAAGAGAGTGTCGTCTACTTCAACGGTACGTGACGTCGGCGATGGCAACCCGCCACGCGCTGAAGCAATGAGACGCACGGGAACTGTCACAACACTGAAAAGGGGAATCCAGAACCACATACAAACCAGCAGCTCGCCTTTCTTGGTTTTATTTATTATTTATTTTATTTATTTATTTCTTTTAGGATTGCCTAGTAGCCTTTGGCTAATCGGGAGGCTCTCCTTACAATATGGACGAACGTGGTTAGGAAAGCGAAAAACAGTACGAGAAGTTGTTAAGTCTAAAGTGGTAGACCAAAAGTGTGGCGATCATTAGAAAAGTAAGTATCAAGAAATCTAGTGAACACAGATATTGAAAAGGAAGACGTTATGGAAGATGGAAGAGAGTTCCAGAGTGCAACAGCTGAAGGTATAAAAGAAGACAGACAAGAAGTAGAAGAACACACAGGAAATTGAACAGAGTTTCCGTTACGTAACTCGTAAGAACAACGTTGCTTACAGGACTTCGGAATCAGGTATGAAAGGTGATGAGGTCCAAGACCGTTGACAAGATACCAGAAGTAGAGTAACTTGGCACGTCGACGACGCCAAGCCAGGGTTGGCCAGTTGAGTCTTTGTAAAGACTGAGACTTTGACGCTGGTTCGGAAGGAATTCCAAGCTCTCAAAGGAAGCTTACTGACATTAGAAAAAGCGCGCGAAATTCGGCAGTACGGCCAGTCGCGATCGCCGATTAGAAAAGCGCGCACAACAGCTGCACGTAACACCATGATGGCAACATTTTATTTTTCCGACCGTGCATACAGACTGATAATAATGACTAGTGATCGCGATCAACAAGCATGCATGTGCCATGTGCTTGTGCTACTTCCATGGCTGGCTCGCTTCGATTTTACACCGGACCGATGACCGCTTGGGCCTTGCCCTACTTTGAAAGATCAGCCTCAATGTTTAGTATGTCCTTTGCGCTTGAAATGCTTACTCAGGCTGCGGTGAAGACAAGTCCACACCAACACCCACACGCACACATATTTTACGTACGCCCATTAACGTATAATGTTTGTGGGAAACTTAACCAGTCTCGTTGGCAGCCCGATTGCGGTAATAAAACCTTTACAAGCGCTGTGTATCATGCGGGCTCTTTGCTGACATGGGCCAGATACCTTCATGTCAACATGCGTTCACGAAAATTTTAATTGCAAAGTGCATTCTAATAGCTAAACATGTAATCGATCAGCTACCGTTAGTTCCTATTAGCACATACCTCAACAGTACGTAATTTCTGACAAAGTTCTTAGGCTCCCTAATGAAGTGCGATTAATTTGTTCGAAATCTCTGGAATTTCCAAGAGGTAACTACTGAAGACTCTGGTCCGAAAAATTGCGCACGTGCAGCACTGACTATACTAGCTTGAATGTTTGAACATTCGTTACACCACTTCTTTGAAATAATTAAATTTAGTCTCGAGCTCGGTGCTGTGCAGGATACATTGAAGCTGGGGCCAGGCAAACAACGCTGACCGAACATCTTGCCGCGCCGATAAAGGTGAAAAACTAACCTCGGACTTTCCAACAATGCCCTGTATTTATACTAGTTAGTGTTTCATACACTCCTGCTTCCAACCACATGCTTCTCGTTCAATCAGTGAACACATTGAATTTCACGTTTACTGTGTAATCTGTTTTTTTTTTCGATTTCGGCAACCCTTTTCTTGACTCTAAAGCACGCACTTTATGGAGTGTTCATAGGCAAGACCGGTGAACGTAAAATAACCTCATAGCCCTCTGGCCGAACACTGGCAACTGTTTACAGCACCCCTATGTCCCTACTCGCTAAGTACTATTATAGCAGAAAGGTTTACTAACTACATATACTCGTACATATACATGTATGCTTAAGTTTCTTAGACGTAGGTCTGAGAAACCGCTTCGTGATCACCGATTTGAGAGATCACTCGTTCAGACTTCTCAACTAGTTTTCGGAGGCTTGCATGCATCCGGTATATGTACACACATTACACAACTGCCATCCACGGAGTTTCTTATTCCATATACAGCAGGGGTTCAACTTGCGGATAAAGTTCCTTGACAGAAACTAAAAATGAAACTGAGCCAAGCACACAACGATGAGGATAGTGCTGGAAAGGAGACTATAGGTCTACATGTAGCTGCAACGTAGTACTTACTTTGGAAGTAATAGGCTGGTTCGCCTGTGACTACTTGAGACATACTGCTGCTGTCAGATGATAGGCCCAGCATCCACGAAAACTTTTAGAAGAAATACAGGTCACAGTAGTAGATTATTCGGTTAAATCCAAGACAGTTTGAACAAAGAGCGCTGCATTCCACTGAGAGTTCTTCAGAGCTGCTTCCCCGCTAGTACGGCCTCGGTCTGATTTTGAAACACCCGACAGAGAATCAGGGCTAGGAGGAAGTCGCAAGGTCACCTGGTCCACGGGAGTGAGTGGTTATGCATGTGCGACTCACTGGGTCAGCAGTCTTTCAGGATATCGATTTCTATTTATACCATGGTCTTTTCTCGTATTTGTTTTTTCCACGTGCTCCGTTGACAATTAGTTGCCACATGTACAAATATAACCGATCGTTGTATATTGGTCATCGTTGGTTGATACGAACTGTCGATACGCACGTCCGGATTCGGGTCTGATCGGTACGTGGTCGGTGCAAAAGGTCAGCAACAGACAACTTTGTATCTTGATCACAGTCCTTTTCTCATGATCAGAACCTTTCATTCGTATACCGTCAAGACGAGTCGCGTCTCATTTTCCGGCGTTTGTGCCCACAACCGCCC
>JAOWAW010012134.1:0-18368 GCA_028565695.1 Nicola tetela | reverse complement strand
CTGGGGGCCTATATAGAAGACCCAAGTATAGCTGTCACTATCTGTTCTCCTGGCTACAGAAAATTGCGAGCAGTGTGCGTGGGCAGTTTTTGTCATTGCTATTCTTTGCAGAACTATACAGAGTACCTGACCTGCTCCTCACTCGCTTGCCCTTGTCCTCTGAATGTCACAGGGCCAGAAGATGTTCTTTCTTCATTGCAGGCAGAAAGAAAAGGCCTTGTCAGGGAACAGTACATGTAGATGTTTTTTTGTCAGGTCCTAGCACTGCTGGCCTTAAGTTGATCACTCAGAAACACCCTTTGATGCTGAAGAACTAGCTGTCGAGCACATCATGTGTGCACAAACTACCAGTGTTTCACTACTAAATGGCTGTTGCCTCTCGTTTGTGTGTGGGCACGTACATCTCTAAACTTTATTGATCGGAGGGTCAAAGGCTACAACAAAGCTTCAAACTGTAACCCAAACACATATTCATATAGAATTCAGAGCATCCAAAATCCTCTGTTTTCCTCTCAGATTCAAAAAATTGGAGGTGAGCCACCTTAAAATTAAAAAGTTTTTGTGGAGGGCCCCATACACCTGTTTTACTCATCCAGAAATCTTCCAAAACAAAGTACTTCGCATGCTAGTGTGCACACATGCACAAACAGAAATGACACACATAACGTACACAAGCACGAGTTTCCTCCACTAGGCCTTGATAAAATTGGCCGGTATTTTTTTCAGCATAATCAGATCAAAACAGCACTAGGTTCATGAAAGAGCACTGCTCATTTCAGCATATATCTGACATGTTCAGGACAGATAAGCATAATGAATAAAACTGAAGAGGTGTCAAGTTTGAGTTTCTCACAAAGTACACACATGCTAACGTTGTCTCTGTTGGTCACAGCGTTGGTACAAACAAATGGCTTTCATGTAGAGAGTTTGCAGCCAGAAGCGTTTCTGCAGAAGTTCTTTGTGGATACCACACAGTATCTCTGCTACACTTGTGTTTGAGGTCGACTTTATAGATGTTTATAGTTTATACATTCACAGGCAGTGGTCACCAAGTCATGACTTGTCTGGTGTGTTGTTTAAAGCAGCAGTGTCATGCTATTTGGTGATTTTTACCAAAATTTAAATGGCGCTGATTCACATTGTGGGTACATGTATTTGCATGTTCTGACGGATGTAACTTGTGTGTCTATGGTGAACAATGCAAAAAAAAAAGCAGAGGCAATCATCTGAGATGTAGTCCAGCTTTGGGAATTAGCAAGTCAGGGAGCTTGGAGCACGCTTGGGACAGCTTTGAGGTAGACTTCTCGCAGTGAGGGTATGCCTTCTGGGACACTTGCACAGACGTTTGCAGTTGCCCCAGTGACTTGCTCTTGCTCAGGTCAATGTGTAAGGAAGGATGGCAAGAAGAAGCGTGGTTGTCCTTGTCAGACTGCAGGCCAGCAATGTCACAACTCATATGTTTATGGGGAGAAGCATCCTTGCAAAAACAAGGTAAGCCATCAAGGTGCTCTAGCAATAATCTAAAGCTATGTGTAGACACTAGTCCTCCCAGAGGGCGACAAGTGAATCGAGCAACAGCACAACTGCAAGTCACTGTGCTCGAAGGTCGAGGGTGCAAGGCTGTGGATCCGCTGTCACAGTGACCATGGGTGGAGACGTCAATAAGAGGATGTTGGTCAGGGCCCTATAGATAAAGATGCAACGTTGGTTCACCGATTCATGTAGAGAAAGCAAACAGAGTTAAGGGTAGACTGACAGGCTACATGATTGGCCACACATGTAGACAAAACCACATGAAGATCATGACATGACAACCTGCTGTTGAAAGTTTTCTATGGGACGTTGATCATGTTGATCAACGTGGAGTAGAGGAGATCTACGTGTAGTAAACATCTGGAAGAGTGAATTAATATGAATGTGAACATGTTTAGACAGGGTTCCCTTCACGTTGCTACCACTCTGAGCTCAACAAGAGATCTCCCTTCTCTTTTCCCTCCCACTTCAAGAAAGGAATTGAAAAACAAAGTCATGGCATTATACGCTGATCCCTTGAACCTTTGAACCATGAGAAAATCGTAAATACATCAGTGGGCTAGAAATAGCAGAATAATTTATGTAAACCACTGACGTGACAGTGTTGCCATGTACCCACATACTTAGAAGTTGACTGCTGAGTGTGTTTCCAAATAACCTCTGATCTTTAAACTTTCAGAAAATGTATGCCTGCATGTCCATACAACACTGTAAGCATTCATCATGCCAATAGAATTTATCATCTTCTTTACATACCCACAACATCCAGGGTGTAAGATTGGAGACATTCAAGTAGTGACAGACTGGAAATCTAAATGTACATCTATACATCCCTGTAAAGGTGGCTGTGAGCACAGATTGTGCAGCTCCCCAGAAGAGGAAATATGTAAATTCTAGGACCTGTTTTGCATCTTTTATGACTATGTCACTGTATCAGTACGCAGACAGTGACTTGTAGAAGATGAATAATAATAGTTGGTGTAGATAAGTCAGACTTGTTTGTGAGGATGGTGTTGAGGCATTTAGAAGTAATGGTTGATATTCTGGTTGGTGACTGGACAATATCCTTTAATTGTAGTGATAGATAGACGGTTTTTAGGTGAGCGAAGTTGTGGTCTGTGGTGTCCAACATGTTGATGTTCAGATCCCCCACTAGAATTATATCACTTCCCTCCAGACCTTCCAGAGCTTTGTCTAGGGCTGACCAGAATTCCACACTGGTATCAGGTGGGTGATACAGACAGCCCAAGATCTAGACTGTGTCTCACTTATTTAAATTAACATTGATGAACATCATTTCCTGTGACAGGCATGAGAGTTGATCAAGATTGAGAACCTTTATTTTGACATGATGATGTGCGCAGATACAAACCCCACCTCTGCAACTCCCGTTTCTGTCACGGCAGAACAACCAATAACCATTGATATTTGTTTCTCCATTTGATTGCTGGGCATTAACCACATTTCTGATACGGCAAGAATAGATAACTTGTATTTTGGTAAAAATTCCGGATATTTTCAATTGCATACCGTAGATGGTTTATATTTAATTGACTTATGTTGAGAACAGAATTTGGCCATGTACTATGTTTCCTTACAAGTCATGGATTTTCCGATGACTGACTTTAGCCGTCGTGGTCACCAGCTTTCTCCCAACTTTGATTAGCTGATGGTTCGATGCATACAATTGACTGTGTTGTGGCTTTTCCGTTTTTCACCAGTTCAGAGGCAGGTTTGTTAGTCCAGGGTGATTCCTCTCTATCAAAGCTCCAATCTCTAGCATAAACGTACATGCATGATGTTGGGCACACACAGGGTTGGCTGGCTGCGCACATATTGATCATGCTTAGAAAGTGCAGGGTCTGGACAACAAGTGATGAGTGCTGCTGGGTATCTGCCCTAAAGGACACAATGCCGCAAGGAACTTGAAAGAGATACACTGCACATCCATAATGTATATCTACATTGTGGCCTATTCTCATGGCTAGTCCACACTATATACATGTAACCAATCCACTGAGCATCTAATACACCATAAGGATACCACTGAGTATATTGTGGGTCTCATCTTAACTTTCCTTTGCAGAGGGGTGCGGGTATATTTCTATAGGAAACTGCTTTCATTTCTCTGTTTTGTGAATTTATGATATGGTCCCTTATAACATTTAGGCAATATTACTGCTCCAACGAAAAGTGGATTTTGTGGTTTACATTGATTTTCTGCACATTTCTTCACCAGCAAATTACTGCTCTTGCTAAACTCTTTAAAACAAGACAAACTGACCAAAATCAGTAAATTTGTGGCTCAAATAGGGTTAAGGGGTTTATTAGCTGAAATGAATGTTTGAACATTCGAATGTTCAAATAATCAAGTGAAAAAATCTGTATGTTCGTTCGTAATGGCAACATTCAAACGTTCTTAGAGATACGCTGTCTATATATACGCAGCATAGCTAGCTGTGAGTTAGTTCCAGTAGAACGACTGACTGAGTGCGTCTGGCCAGGAGCACAGCTGATACAACACTGCTCATAAACTTTAAGACATGTAGTAGATTGTACTGTACATGTAGGCAGATTACCATGTGTAGATCTACGTGCGTGTATGGTCTGCAACTAGATGTACATCTGAATTTGGGTTTCTTTTTGTTGTGGAGATTCAGTAAGGTTGATGAAAATGCTCAGTTACGCTTGGTACAACATTCAAGAACATTCATACATTTGTAAGAAATGAAAAAAAGAACATTCCATTCATAAATTTTCCATTTGTTTCAGCTCTAGTATAAACCCCACACATGGTTTACTTAAGTGTTGTCTGTTATCAGGTTACCAATGCAAGTTGGGACTGGGCTTGATTACTCCCCATTCCCACAGCATGTAGTTTGCTGCGCAGTTCCCTTCAACATGAAGCTGTCCGAACAGGTCAAAGATGCCTCTGAGCCATAGTTGTTACCCTGTGATTCAATATTCCACTGTTGTTTCAAAACTTGCTCACTTGGTCATGAACAACTCTCTCCAGCTGCAGGACCTTAGAGAGGACACAATTGAGAGTAATACTGCGATAATTTGAGGGGAGAGTTGTATCCGATTTTCTCGTTTTGAAAGGGGAATAATGTTTCCCTCCTTGAACTCTTCAGGCAGTTCACCAGATGCCAGTGACTCATTGAAGAGCACTGAAACAGAAGGGGCAATCTTCTTAGCCACAAGCTTAAGCTCAGATGGACAAATTAATGGTGTCTGGCCCTGGGGCCTTTGTTGGAGACTCTCGAAATTAGTATTTCTACTTCTGCAGCAGTCACAGAACAAAATTTTGTAAAGACCTTTGTTCATCTGGACCAAACGGCAATCAAGAGGTGGGAACTATCTGTCAAAGAAGGGTCTTGAAATGATTAGTCAGCATAGAAAGATTGACAGACGGTGGTAATTGCTGACGTCTACGTCCTGTTAAATGATTGATGGCGGACCACAAGTGATGAGCATCATTCTTGTACTGTGAAAGATGTTGATGAAAATAGTCGTTTTTTTAGGGGCCAATATAGATTAGTAGATTGACTTCTTAGTAGTCAATGTTGCTTGATTGCCTTGGTGTCTTTTCGATTTAAGTGGAGGATCTTCTGATGAAGATTTTTTTGCTAGTGGATAGTGTTGAGAAGTTCTGGAGTCATCCAAGGACATTGTGGCTGTTTGCAACTAACTAGAGTAGTAACTTTGGGAGCGACCTCATCAAGTGCCTCCAAGAACTTGATTCACCATTCCTGCAGCGTTGAATTAATTTTGGAGCATTGCAGATGGTGCATATGTCGACAACGTGTACTCTCTAGTAAAACAGAAAGTGAGTAATTAATACTCCAATGACGTTTTGTATATTGTTGAGGACTTCACTGGCTGAAAGTATTGTCAAGTTTTATTGGAGAACTTAATACCAGTGTGTGGTCTGTTATGTCCAGATGAATAGTAGTTGGTGTAGATAAGTCAGACTTGTTTGTGAGGATGACGTTGAGACATTTAGAAGTAGTAGTTGATATTCTAGTTGGTGATTGAGCAATATCCTTTAAGGGGTGATCTCCAATTACTGGACATTTCCAGCAATCTGAACAATGTTCGAATCTGGGTGGGTGGGAAGAAGCTTGTTCGGATTGAAATGTCCGATTAAAAAATGAAAAAAAAAACACAATTAGTGTACGTGAATACCGCAGATGCACTGGGTACATGTACTGCGTACCATACCGCATATACTGGTGCACAACACCAGCATGTGTGCACTTGATCAATGGGCACATACAGAGGCTACCTGTAGTCATGCAATATCATTTTCGATTATGTTTGTATAAAAGAGATGCTTATATTACATACCTGTAGTTGTCAGACCATACACCAGGTCGTGTTTGCGATCGTGCATGACTGTTGACTGGTCGACTGGGCATGATATCAATGTGCATGTGGTTCCAGTCCATGTCCTCGTTGTCAGGACGTTGTTTGGAAAGTGAGGCTGAAAGAGCCGTTTTTTGGAAGCATTAAGAATAGCAGCAGCCCCTATTATTCTGTTGTGGAAGCTCTGTGGCAGACATCAAGTGTGGCTATTCCCAACCAAAGCAGGTCTGATTTTTTAAGTCTGCTCAATTGGCTTGGTATTGCAATGACAGCGAAGCAAGGGAAGTATTGCTAGCATGCGCTAAGTCTATCAAAGAGAAGGCTCACGCTAATTCGAGCGATCAAGTATGTCCATTTGTTAGTGTTGTTCCCTGAGAAGAAGCTTTGCAGCAGCAGGAGAGACAGCAGGTGGTCCACGATTGACCACCAACACTAACTGCTTCAGTTTCAGCAGAGTCCACGCCGGCCATGCAGGGTAGCAAAAGCTCGCCACTTGAAGTGTTGCTTGCTTCTTTCAGGTTTACAGCGACAAGCTTCTTACCGATGAAGTGAAAGTGAAGCTGTCTATTGTGCAAGCGCTAGAAGATTTGGCCAAAGTTTGGCTCATTTTTGAGAAAGAACGGAGAGCATATGAACACAGCTCATTCTTCAACTGGAAGAAGTCTGCTATTTATGTAAGCTCTCTGTTGAAAGAAAGAATGCATCAAGGAAGTTGCTTCCTTGAAATTCCTCACGCTGCGTTCCTCACCCCTGTTGGTTCAGGATGCCCTGCCTTTGAGTTCACATCGAACGTGGAAAAGTACAAGCAATTGGGAGTTGTGCACCCTTCTCAGAAGAGGGCGCACAGTGCAGGAACTATGACTGAAGATGGAGCTCCTGCTGCGAAGTTGAAGTCTGCCTTTCCTGGTTGTCGGCTGGCATTTGCAACCAGATACCAGCTGCACAAGCACAAGGCCAACAAGGGCCACAAGTTCACAGCTAGATGACCAAAGAAATAGTTGCTGTATAGGATAACATCCAAGCTGGAGGTCTGTTCTGACGCAATGCCCGAGGTGCAGTTATCTGACATAATGCATGTGCTAAAGGGCTTTCGTCAAGTGGCTTTGTCGGTCATGTGTGGTCCTTTGAATTCATATCTCATGTGCAGTACAAGGTCTTAACAGTTCAATGACGCCACTGAGCCATAGTTGTTATTAGAAATAGATAACCGTGCATGATGTATCAAAATTATGTATAGAATTCATCCCATGTGAGGCTATGTGTAAAGTCCTTCCTGGTCAGAATACTTCTTGTTAATCCCAAGGATAATGTCTGAGACCCTCATCTCCTCTTTCCGTTTGCTGTTATGGAAATTTGTTTTAAACCCTGGAGAAAACCAAGAAACAGACTCAACTTAGGTCCACAACTAAATGGCTGGTCGAAAATGTGTGACAGAACTTATAAATTATAACTTTCACTGAAGTGAAGGTTATCTACACATAAAATTGCTAATTTCAACTTGTTTCCTCAACAGACAGACCTTTGACCAGCACAGGTGCACCCATCACCTGTAAATCCTTGATTGCCAGTGCGGTCATACGATGCAAATGTGTTCTTACAAGTTGCATTCCCATCATGTGTGTCTGACACTTGTACACTCACTAACATCTGAAACACAGAAAATTGAATGTGCCATTTTCTGCATGTTTTCTCCTGAAAGATTGAAATATGCAGAGCAGTCTGCCTCAGCCTAAAACAGTCGACCACAAATAGCCAGACAAGACTGATAACTTCTGGTCACGTCAAGTTAGTAAATGGCATCTGCACAGCAGATTTAACCACATCCAGTCTTAAAAGATGGCTCTGGTAATGGTGGTGACAGATTAGATGACCTGTATTTAAAGGTTCCAGTATAATTTGCTGTGAGAACTGGTGACCAGTGTGGCCTGGTTGTCGATTCAAGTGCTGTGGTGGCAAAAGACTTCACCTGACCAGGGCTGCAATGTAGGTCCTACCAACACCTCATGGCAGACTTCCTTCATGTGGTTGGTGATCAGGGTGTGCACATTTTTGTGGTTAATTGTTGGAAACCCTCCAGTGTCACATTGGAGTGCATGACTAATGGAGAAAAGGAGTGCCACAAATGCGGACACTGGGGATGTCAGGAAAAGACCAATTATAGTCCAAGGAGACTGTCACTTCATCGGTTGTAGTGCAACACTTTTATGTTTTGGTGTTAATCGCATTAAGGACGGAGAATGGCTATTTCAAACTAACACTACTGAATCATTGGTGCTGGCAACCACTTTCTAGTTGTTAATAAATTAGTAGTACTGGAGGAACAAATATAGAAGAAAGTTGTATCTATACTGCAGTGCGCACCCATTCCCGCAGCATGTGGTTTGGTTCGCAGTTCCATTCAACCTGAAGCCATTCAAACAAGTCAATGACGCCACTAAGCCATAGTTGTAATTGTTTGGATTTCTGAAATGTCCCATTGGTGGCTAGCAAGTGTGGGTATAATAAAGGCTGATCATGAGCTTGAATGCCAGTCAGCAGCTGTAGTGTGTGGTGGTCATTACATAATTGTAGTGTTGATGTATAGCTCTGTTGTGTCTTCTGTAGACCAACACACACTTTACAATTTGCTGCTTTAGAAGCATTGTCTTTCATAGCAAGGAAAAGATAGCAAGATAGAGAAAATGAGAGCATGGTGCCAAGCTTACAAATATATATGTGAATGCGTCCTAAATACATGTCATATTACATAACATGCCGTTTCCAAGAGAACATATTTTAAGGTCATAACAATTGCCCCCTTCGGATTTTTTCAGAGTGGAAAGAACAGAAAATGTAGATCGGAATATAAACAAAGAAAAGAACAATTAGGAAGAGAGAAATCACTGGACACCGGCGAGGCTAGTGAGAAACAACGAAGAGAAAACATCAATGGTCTCAGGTAGGACTCAAACCCACAGCCTTGGATTTGGAAAGCGGAGTTGAATGATATGGTTGATGGGGATGCTCAGTAGCTCGGCAGTTAGAGCATTGGAGCGCAAATCCAAGGCCATGGGTTCGAGTCCCACCTGAGACCATTGATATTTCTTCGTCCTTTCTCACCAGCCTTGTTGGTGTCCAGTGATTTCTCTGTTCTTAATTCTTCTTCTTCCCAGCGTTATATCCTTCTAAAGAAAAGAACGGTAATGGGTCCATGTCTCATTGTCCATGTCAAGCAGCAATCGCAATCAGCACACTTCAATGTAACGTTTTGGATGGCTTGTATTGTGCAGTGGACGATTCTGTTGCGTTGATCTCTCCCTCGTTGGTTGTGTTGATCGACCGATTGGTTGACAAATTGTCATGAGTGGTGGCCAAAGGATCTGATTGTGAATCCTTGTCAGGTTTCTGTTCTGTAGAATCAGGAGTGTGACGTTGCAGAGATACGAGGCTCCAGCGCTCAACTTCAATCGGCGATGTGCACTCTCACTCGGAAACTGTTTGAGGATGTAGCTTTTCAAAATTGAAATAGAATTATCTCCGCCCCTGTCCTCAAGCAATACTATAATTATTTAATCTTCAGGGTTGTGTATGCAATGACTCAGCATGCTTGGCCTTGAGGTCAACGTCATCCATGGGGGTGTTTGTATTGTGTAGATGTTTCCATCTTTGCATGGACAGTGTACGTGTGTGACTGATTAGTTGTCTTGAGTTTATGTCCTTCAGTTCAGTCTTGTAGCTCTCTCTGTCTGGTTGTCTTTGGTTGCTCCTTTTCTTATCAATAAACACATGAAGTTCATCCCTCTGGCAAGTCCCTTGCGGTTCTGTTACAACCTCTGTGGTGCCAAAACCTGGGACCAGGATGGTACCAGTGTTGTCTGGTTGGGTTTGCGGTTCAGTTTCAGCTATATTTTCAATTTCAGTTTCATTCTCTGGGCACAGTCAATATGTTGTGTGTCGATGGGTTGTGCGCCAGTTTCAAGGGAAGGAGGATGACTTTGGCGTGTTTTGGTGTAAGTTTTA
Source organism: Nicola tetela (assembly GCA_028565695.1). Classification (NCBI taxonomy): domain Eukaryota; kingdom Metazoa; phylum Porifera; class Calcarea; order Clathrinida; family Clathrinidae; genus Nicola; species Nicola tetela. The sequence continues at coordinate 8,468 of JAOWAW010012134.1, read as the reverse complement.
GTACTCGCAGAGCTGCAGAAATGGGCCACAAATGAGAAAAAGATAGAGCACTTGCCTCCATTCCTCAAAGAGGATGCGTTTCTGGAGTTTACCAATATGCCAGATGCTGACAAGACAAAACCCAAGGCTGTGAAGGCCCGACTGCAGCAAGCATTTGCTGTCAACAAGGCACAAGCATATAAGGCTTTTGTCAACTGAAAGTTACGTGACAATGAGTCACCTGATGCCTTCATGGCTGACCTCCAGCGCCTGCTTGCACTTTCAGGTCATAATTCGACAGACCCTGTCATTGTTGAACAGTTTCTTGCTGGACTTCCTTTGGAGTTTGCATTTCAGTTGCGCCTTAGTTCAGCTGGGAGTGATGTCACCATTGGGGCATGCGTGGAGAAAATTCGTGCCTTGCACCTGATGGAGCAGCACAGGGCAGAACCAATCGTCTCAGCAGCTGTACCACTACTACCAGCAACACAAAGGGAACAAACGGAAAGTTGCCCAGGGGTGAAATGTTTCAAGTGTGGTGAAGTTGGTCTCTTCTGTCATGATTGCCCAGGAGCAAGTGAGGGAAAAAATTAGCTTCCCAAGGTGGAGACAGCCAAGATGTTTAGGAAGGCGGGCAGCCCGTGCTATTTTTGTGATTGTCCAGAACATGTCAAAGCAGATTGTCCAGAATAGAAGCATTGGCTGGTGAGTCAGGAGTCAGCTGCAGTAGTCAAAGGAGAGTGAGGGGAGGTTATAGGTACAGGTGGTGACCCCTGTTTGTGTATGACAAGTGTGCAATCTTGTGTGGATTGCCCAGAATTTTTGTTCATATCAGTTCTGCAGAGGAGGAAGAGGCCACGTGCTGGACAAGGTGTCGTGCGGTTGTTGATACATGTTTGGTTAAGACTCTAGTATCCGCAAAGTTTGTGAATTCAAAGGATTTTGGACTTGCCATGTCATCAGTACCTTGTGGAACACATGAAGTTATAGAGTGCGGAGAGGAGAGATGGCCTTCAATAGATGTGACAATCATTTACTCAGTAGGATAAGACTTAATCCACTCAAGTGACATGCCAGAAATACAGAAATACTGTTGCTGATGCCAATACAGCAGCCATTAAGGTAAACCATTCTGCTGCTTGAACAGAATATTCAGTGCAATAAACTATGATGTAGGCCAATCAAACTACAGAGGGATCTCTTCCATACTTTCACACTGCCACCCTTCACGACCTGATGGTGTTTTTGCAGCTTGAATCTGTATGGCAGCCGTGTGCGGACTCAGTGCACTCATTGATGTCTGACCAATGAGAAAGAGAAGAAGTGTGGGAATCATGTTTGAGTAAAGAGATGTAGGTGACCAGAGAGACGAAGGTAACTGAATAAAGAAGAGAACATTTTTGTTCTTCATTCACCATGACCAGACTTGAACCTGCAGTACCAAATTGCCTAGCAAATGAGAATCGCCTTTTCCACTGTGCCATTACGCCATCCTCAAAAAGGAATCATCTTTACAAGGTGATAGTTCCAAGGTTGAATAATTCATGTTACTAACCGCAGCAACAACAAAAATAAACCCACTGAAAAGAAGTCTTTTTGCAACAGCACAACATCCATTGACACCAGTATTGCCAATCTAAAGAGTTTGCTAAGAGCAGGTAGTCCTTACCGCTGCAACTAGAACCATCACCTGCGTAGCCCTTATGGCAAGCACAAGAATAGCTGCCCATGTTGTTTTTACATACAGCCACCGTGTTATTGCAAATCTTAGCCGCATTGCACTCATCAATATCTAAAAAGAAACAGGATGCATCATTACTGGACATGATATTTTACATCCAGCCACATGTTCTTCATCTTGACAAAACAACTATGATCAAGACTATCTGGCATATCAATGCAATTCCCTGACCTGCACACATGCATGTCACTTGTGCATTACACATCCTAAAGAAAAGAAATCATAAATTCCATTTCCACTTCCTTTCTACAGGAATGAAGAAAGAATTATACTAACGAATCTGCCACACCCTGAAGTAATCTAAAGCAATTATTAGTTAAGGCAAGTGTGGGATGGTCTGGTCCTGAACTTTCAGAGAAGTAGGGTTTCCCATGGTGGTTCTATCCGTTGGTTGTTAAAACGGGCACAATACCATCCTCGTCACCAGTGTTGCATTCTTTCCGCACTCGAGCACAAGACAGCAAGAAGACAACAAGATATAAAATGGCGCTGTAACAGTATACAGTATACTACAGGCATGATTTCTAGATAGTAGACATGGTATTGGATGAACTGCTGTTACCTTTCTCCCTGTGGGGCATCCCATGGCATAGGCAAGCGCCAATATCTTGACCTGCATGGTGTGTTGTAGGTTCTCATGCTGACGCCTAGTTGACAGGACAAGTCTAGGTCCCTTGGATAGTGCTTTGATGGCAGTGTGTGGTATTTTAAGATCTCCAAGACTACTTCCTCATTCAGATGGTGTTAGATGTTGGTTGGCTTGAGCTCTCTCCAGTGCCCATTATGTGGGGATGAATGCATTGGAAAGAATACCCGCACCCTGCACAAACACATATGCGGCCAGACATCGCAATGTAGTTTCACTTTTCGGTGAGCACTACAGCTTGGAACACCCTAACAGCACACCAAATATAGACTTTAAAATCCTCACAGGCAATCAAGACTCGCTCCGTCCCCACAGTGGGGACGTTTGTTTATTCTTGATTTCGTTGATTTGATTGATTTCAATTCCGTTTTGCCGTTCATTTATTTCTGATTAGCTAATCATTCACATCAAAACCAAATAATTCAAATCAATGGCCAGGCGTGGATTTCTTTGATTTGAAAATGATTTCATTGCGCAAGCACAACCAAAACCACTTTTTCTCAGATCTTAGGCTCGGTTGTCACGATTGTCCAGAACTTGTCGTTCGTGTCACAATAATGATGGCAGTCAAGAAAAGGTCAAGGGCTGAGGCATATGCTTGGATGGAGGAGGAAACTTCCATTTTCCTTTCATTGATGAAAGGGGATGATGGAAAAGGAGAGCTGGGGTATTTTGAATAAATAAAGAGGAAGAAGCTCCAGAGACATCAGGCGATGGCAGAGATTTCTACTCTTCTGAAGGAAAAGGGCATCAATGTTACCCCAAACCAGGTTGACAATAAATGGGAAGCCTTGCTGGCAGGGTTTCAAGCTGTCAAAGATCACAACAATACCAGTGGGAATGATGTACTCTGCGAATCCCCTTTTCATGCCGATATGGCGGAGATCATGGGTTCAAAGGTGAGCACAAGACCGTCATCACTGTTTGGCTCTGACATTCCTGTCCTGGAGTCTGAGGGGTCTGAGGTGTGAGAGTCTGCAGACGGGATTGACAGTACTAGTCCGGCTACACCCATAGCCATGGCAAGACTGTCTGGTGACAACACCAGTTCGCACTGTCATGCCTCTTGTGAGATGTGAGAAGACAATGGTGACAGTTTGGACGACTTGCTGCTGGCTTCTGGATCTGCTTCTTGTCCATCCCCGGAGATGTCAAGTGGTTCGGGAGCTGCTAGCTGGAAATTCACCATAAACGTCAGAGACAAGAAAAAGCGTTGAAGGGAAAGTAAATCTTGCGGCAGCAAAGTACTGTCATGAGTGAACAGTTATCAGTCTTTTGTAGCAGAGAATGAGAAGAAGGAGATGGATCTGATGGAAGCTCAGCATGCGGAGAAAATGGATCTGTTCAACCGCTTACTAAGCATTTGGAGTGATGAGCACCCCAAGGAGAAGGCGTCAGCAGTTCTTCCAGCTGGAAGTGAATCTTCCTAGATTGCTGTCTCTGTCTCTGTCTCCTCTCTCTCTTCTTTGTCTTTGTCTCCCTCTCTCTGTCTGTATCTATCTGTGGGCATCTCTGCGGCTGTCTGTCTGTCTTTCTGTCTGTATCTCTCTCTCTCTGGGAGGCTCTCTCTTTTTGTGCGTGTGTCTCCCTCTGTCTCTCTCTCTATATCTTTCTCTCTTTTCCCCTCTGTTTTCCCTTACCGTTATACCTTTATCCCTTTGCAATTTGCTTTGAGTGTCTGCCATGCATGTGTTTTAGCTGCCCTCAGGCATATGTGTCTGCCACGCTGCACTCAGTTTTTCTGTCCTACTACCTTATCAGCTGATGATCCGAATCCATCTGTAGCTGCCTTAACCTTCTGGCTGATTTAGCCCCAGCTCTGTGTTCACTACACCATGTTTGTTTGGACTACATGCAGATAGGCCTAACTACAGTTGTTTCTCTATGCATGGGTGAACAGAGGTTGCAGTGCCAGTTAGCATGTGCTACTGCATGGGTGGGTGTTAGGAGAAAAATATGGGTATAGATTGCATACAACTGCAATGCAATGTAAAGTTTGACAGATTTCTCAGAGAGACTGATGCATGTAGAGAGGAGCAGGTACTACACAGTCAGACTGAGACTTTTTAGCTTTGAGAGATAGCAGAACAGTTAAAACAAGAAAGGAAAAGAGATGAAGTCTAGAGCTAGAGATGTTGGAGATGTTGGTGCAAGTAAGTAATGCAGCCACCACAAGATCACCGACCTTGAGGCAAAATAGGTAGAATGTGTGGAGCCAGGGGCCTGCACTTGTTAAACAAAGTGAACATATGGTACATGTATATGTGCCTGGTGATTAAGGAACACTGACCACTTTTTTGGGAAACAGGTCAGAAGGACAGGGCTATGGAAAGGCACTGATGATAACATTCAAGTGCTGGATGAAAGCTTCACCTCCTGGCTGTGCCGGGATTAATGGCTCAATGTCATCATCTTTAAAATCCCACTCCTGTTCCTCAGCATCTCTCAAAAACTCTTCAGCATCATCCTGAAGGTTGCAAAAATTGTGCAGAACACACAACCCCATGATGATGAACGGTGCTTGTTCTATGTCAGCGTCAATATAAGAAAGCCTGCTCCATCCACCCTTCAATAAACCAAAAGCTATTTCGATAACAACACGTGCCTGTGAAATTCTCATGGAGTATTTCCGCTGCATGGGAGTTAGGTCTGCTGTCCTCTTCAAGGCTGGGCCTACCCAGCTTTGGGCAGCATATGCTGGATCAGTGACTAAGAAACTATTCTGTGGGAAAGTGACTTGTTGGTTGATTGACACTCGTTGGAAAAGAGGAGAGTTTCTAAACACCTGACTGTCATGTATAGAGCCTGGACAGTCTGCATAGACAACAGTAAAAAGCAGCCAGTGATCACAGACAGCTTGTAGGAGGACAGAGTGAAACTCCTTGCGGTTGTAATAACTCTGTTCATCGTTCGCTGGTGGCCTAATGCGAATATATATGCCATCAATAGTTCCTAGAATGCCTGGCACACAACACCGCGCTTGAAATCCCTGAGAGATGCTCCACACTTGCAGAGGGGTCCTTGGCCAAACGCAAACGCTGTCCAGGGTTCTGCATAAGGCATTGGACAATCTTCGGACTATCCTATGGCAGGTTGAAAGGCTTAAGTTGAACCTGTCTGAGATACTGAGGAATGTTTCCTGAGTTCCCAGATACCACAAAAGGAGAAGAAGCTGCTTCCTCATGTCTGTGGGAGGGCGACCTACTGCGGGATGGTTGAGCAACATCTCAGGTATCTGGGCCACAAAGTTTTCCTGAATGTTGAACATGTTAGTCAAAAGTGTCAATGAAAGCCATCCAAAGAATAAAGGTTGTGTCAACCAAAGCTGTATACCCTCCTATATGTGGAATGTGGAAACGACAGAAAGGCAACAACCAAAGGACAATAGGAGCGATGTCAGACGAAGCATTTTAGAGAACAGTGAAATCACTTTTATCCAGCAGCTCAGTTAACGGAACAAAAACGCAGGACAGTTCAAGTTCATCCAACGGAAACATGGTGAAGCATGTTGATGACTCAGAGGTTGACAACTACAATGTGTAGTTGATCAAGAGTTTCCGTAGACTTCCACTGAGAATGCGAGCTGGTTGTGCGCCATTTTATATCCATGGTTACGCCTTCCAGACCATCCATCACTTTTCAATTATTCCCCTCCGAATCAAAGAAATCAATCAAGTCAAGCAAAACGAATTCAATGAAATCAAGAATAAACAAACGTGCCCAGTAAAGAAGCAAAGGCCATCAAAAACAAGAAACCTGGTCCCAACCAGCATCAAGCTTAAGAGGATTTAGGAACAGGCTTGTTCTTGTTCCCATAACCATGCTACCAGCTAGCCCAACTTGCTAACACATAACACACACTTTTCACCCGCACCACATTCTTATTGACACCCCATGACAACAACCATTAACATGCACGTTTTTTCATCTCTTTGCACCAGAGATTTCTTTGAAGTTGTTTTTCTTCTGAAATGTATGTTGAGTATAAACACCTGTCACAAGTAGATCAACAGAGCTGCTTCATCGCATTGACACAATCAATTTTCCCAGAAATAGTCCTGTAGGCTCTGATCCTAAGTGTTTCTCTGGATCAGTATTTATTCAAAGCTTTACACAAGTGTCTGTCTCTACTTACCAGTTCCGCAAGTTGTTCCAGTATAGCCACCCCCACAAGTGCAACTGAAACTGCCATCTGTATTACTGCAAGTACCCCCATTTTCACAATGACTTGCATGGCTACATTCATCAAAATCTAGCAAACAAAAAGCACAGGAAAATGTTTAACTCCTGTATTTGGTAGCAACATCTAATCTGCACACCTACACTGGTGCGCAAGGAGCTAGAAAAATTCCAAGTTGAAGAGGAAGTTAAAGAGGAGAAACAGAAGTGGGAAGATAGTGGAATTTATGGACGCCTTTTCACAGTGCTGGCTTCATGTGATCATACAAATTAGCAATCGTGGTGAAATCCTGACAATAGGTGTGAAGCGTGCCCATGGAACCATCACAGGGGCAAATACCGTAGTATTTGCCATACAGAACTCACCAGTAAGTTGAGATACCACTAGTAACTGACTGCTGAGGAGAAACACTGATGCCCTTTAAAGAAACTGAGAGAGTGCTCGCTGGGTGTTTTTCTAGCCTCAAACCCGGCCCCACCCAGATTCTTTTAAGTGATGTGAGCGCCAGGAAAGGGCCTGGAGGCCAGTTAAAATAGACGCATGAATCATTGAGCCAGTAGTCAGAAGAGTGACCAACACGGAACTCAACTTGCACTACCCGTGCAGCTGTGCTGCGCATTGAAAGTTGAATCTGCACGCTTGTGATGCATGATTGCGCGATTCACATTGAGATACATTGAACATAGTCTCTCTTCTAACATCCTTGCCATTGTTCAACATCAAGTTGAACGTCACAGTGGTATAATATTAAACACTGTGATTAATGGTGTGTGCCGAAAGAACATGTTTGATTATTTGTTTGTCAAGATAAAGAAGGTTCATTTAGCACAAAAATGAGGCTCGTTTCACCGCTGGTTGATAATGAAACTTGCGGTTTTGAAACAATGCATGCTCCTCTCACAGCTAGTAGATGGGGATTCATGCACGTTGACTGGCAACTTTGCAACTGGTGCATACTATATACATGTATGTGTAGCGCTGGTGCAAGCACATGATTGCATATTGATCCAGGCCTGTTGATGATCGAGACGGACCAGTTCGAATGATGGCGACTATAATTGCATTGACTAAGTACAGTCCAGACTCGTGACTGAGGAGCTGAAAGATGACAACACCGACTGAAGTCTTCTCCTTATTTTACTCAGCAGGGAGTTAGAACCCTGCGGCTATGTACATGTATTAGCGCATCCTTTATTCCCTGTTTTCTCAATGGTAGGCATTGTTACGTTGTTGGTAGACTCTAAACTCAGGAGACTACTGACAAATCAGCAGGGCTGGCAACCCTGCATACTTCCAGATTATGATTTGCATATAAATTCACAATTGAAGACATACCTTCACAATTTGGAGGTGGTAAAGCCCAGCTTCCATTTCCCAAACATTGGGTGTTAGTGTACCAGAAGCCAGTTGATACCCCTTGTCGCACACCAGAGTAGCAATTGATTTGTACTTGTTGCTGCTGGAAAATTTGAAAGTGCCACTTGATGTAGATGAGAGTGTAGAACAATTCGGTACTAAACAAAAAATACAAGAGAAACACTAAAAATGACCTCACATAAACAGAAAACCTCAAAGCAAGAAGCAGGGCAGATACGCTATTCAATCACCATAATGTATAGTTATCAACAACAAGTAGCAATTGAGTATAGCAACTCATGTGGTCAGCATCTCTACATGCTTGTTCCTGTAGCTGGGCAAGAGCTTACAAACAAGCTGCACACCCATACAACTATATGGCCTGAAGATGCACAAATTGGGGTCATCAATTGCGAAAGAGATCAAGCTTCAGTGAGAACTAATAAACAAACAATGCCTCACACAAGAAGTAATGAAATCCAAACATTAAAAAGAGCATTTTCTCACACATCCAGTGTTTTGTAGCTAATCAAGCTTGAAAACAAGGAACAGCTAGAAATTAGAAA
>JAOWAW010012023.1:0-18372 GCA_028565695.1 Nicola tetela | reverse complement strand
ACACACACACACACACACACACACACACACACACACACACACACACACACACACACACACACACACACACACAACAAGAAAGGTCTTCTCATGCCTCTGTGTATGCGTCATGATGGCTATGAAAGATTTGTTTAAGAAAGCAGTGACGAAGCTGACATGTTGTAGACATTTGTTTCAAACTTTCTTTTAAATTTAGCCACAAGAACTACACCAAAACATGGAAATGTGAAGATCATTTCTCGCAGTACAACATTACTGAATATCCTCATTTGCGATTCATCTTCGTTGTGAATATGTGCGGGTGGCCTTGAATTGTCACTTATCTGCCAGGCTCTGTGTTACTTTCAGTGAACAGTTGACCAGAGCATAGATATCAACAACACTGACTGTTTTGAGATTATCAAATTTCTTTCATTCAGTGTTTAATTGTGTTTTGAATTGTTTAGTTTACTAATTTGTGTACTTATGTACCTTAGGACTTGGCTCCTGCTGCGGATCGTATCCGACATCATCATAGCGACCTTGTGGCAATAGGCGAGGTGACATGAATGGATGAGGTTTTGGTTTAAGCTGTCTCATGGGTAATACTGTTCTCTTTGCATGTGTATGTTTGTGTACTTTTGTGGGTGTGCATGACCATTTGTGGGTGTGCATGACCATTTGTGGGTGTGCACACACAATTGTGCATGCACCTGTGTGCATGTGTCCGTGTACTGTGCTCTGTGGCATCAGGTTGGTCTGGACTTTCAGCCACGCATCACGCCATTGCCAGAACACAAGGAGATGCAGCGTGAAGTTTTGCGATGTCAGGTCAGTGTGTGTGTGTGTGTGTGTGTGTGTGTGTGTGTGTGTGTGTGTGTGTGTGTGTGTGTGTGTGTGTGTGTGTGATGATCTTCTGGTTGATAGCAGTGACTTTGTTTGGTGGTTTTCTTTCTAAATGCTGTGACTGTTTTCATTCTTTGGGTTTATTTTTGTTCTTTTTTCACACATGTTTATCTGCCTTGATTTGCCTCTCTCTGTCCATCACTCCCCTGTCTCTCTCTCTCTCTCTCTCTCTCTCTCTTTCTTTCTTTCTTTCTTTCTTTCTTTCTTTCTTTGTCTCCCTCTTTGTTTCTTGAGCTCTTATTCTTTATAGTGATGAGTCAGGTAGCATTTTTTGGGGTATCGGGTACCATTTCTCGGGTGGCATGGGTACTCAATCGGGTAATAGCATCAGACGGATGCTTTGATATAAATCTCCTCCTCAACATCTTCCAAGAGCAAGTTCATTTGCTTCTCTGCGTGGAGATGTCGCTTCGTTGATGTCGCAGATGCATTACAGGCCTCTGTACACCAGTACTGAAGGACAACATCAGAGTGAACACACTTTGCTCCTGTCATCCACTTTCCTAAAACCTGCACTCAGACAGTCACATCTACACGCACAGATCTGGAAAACTGTGGTTGACTATATATTGTTGTAAAGAGTACTCTGCACGATGCAGGCTGGGGACACTACCTGATCAGGTAATTTTTCCCTAATAAACTAGCCAATTACCAGAAAACTTTCCAGGTATCTCAGGTACCCAACTACCCAGTGACATCACTAATTCTTTATGGGTTTTACAGCTTTCTAGCTACTTAAAGTCTGTCCAAGGTGAGGTTTAGGTGTAAGGGTTCTCTAATGGTTAACAGTTTGTTTGCTGATGAAGGTGGAGCTTGCCAAGGAGTTTGATTTACCTTTGTGAGTAGTGAAATGAACAATGCTGCACTCATTTTAGTATTCTACTTTTTCTGTTTAAAGAAGAGGAAACTGTTAACACAATATTCCACCAACGGTCAGACAATAATGCTGAAACAATGATGGATGGTCAACTGAGCATAAAACAAAACATTGAGAAAGAATGAGTCTAAATTTGCAGTTACAGCAGAACTGCAAGAAAGTATTTTATGAGATAGTTACGCCTCTTCTTCATTTTCTTTTTGTTGTTGTTCTTCTGATGCCACTGCTCTTCCTCCTCTCAGAACTCTTCTTCATCTCCTTTACAAAGTTGTAATTTCTTAAATGTTTAGGAGCTCTTCATTTAGGGCTGGCTACATCAACTTTTAACGTGTAGGATTTTTTCAAATTTGCACTGTTCGGTTGTCTCATGCTTACCTGCTATCAGTCCTACATGTTGTCTCTCACACATTGTCTGACTCCTCCATTTTGGTTTGGTTTCACAACAACTTCCTGTTCCTTGTTGAGGACTCTTCCCTGTACATGTCATGGTCGCATTGGTGTTTGTGAATTTTGTACTGGCTTTATTTGTTGCAGAAATGTTCACTCACGGTCAGCTGGTCGTCCGACCATACAGTTACTCCAAGAAGCAGGTTAGTGTGAGGAGAGTAAGAGAAAGAGAAATGGAACATACAGGCAGACATGCAAGAATTTCTTCACTGTAACTTGGAGCCCATGCTGTGGAGTCACTAATTTTCATATGGTGCTAATTTTTGTACTTTTGTACTTTTTTGCCAAAGTACAAAACAGCATCCATGTGAACAATTACCTTTGAATCTATGCTTGTGGCAAGTACTGTGCTGCCTTGTACCATGGCTCAAAGTCTAAACAATAGTTTGTGTGAATTAGTTTTACTGAAAAAGTACAAATAGTAGTACCATATAGAAATTAGCAAGTGTACAGTAAACAGAGGAAACTGAGCACAATCCAAAGTGACAGCATGAAGCAAAGTGCAGTGTAGAACTCTGCTTCATGGGTGCTGACTGTGATAGGCTTTGTGAGTTTTGCTGGTCATGTGTCGTTGGAATTAACACTCAGTCTAACACCTACCTCAAATGTATCAACTTAGAGAAACAGAACAAAATGCAGCTGTTTTATCAGTTACAATTGGGGATGATGTTCTACCTACCATCTACCTCAGTTAAACTTCTAATTTTTCAAAAGGCAACTGTGCAGCTATTTTACTGTGTCTGTTGATATTTTTCAGGTGCAAGACACGTTCTTCTTCATGCGTTTGATGGCAAAGCATCGGTAGCACGACAGGCTATCGAAGCTGGCTACTTCTTCTCGATACCACCATCAATTGTTCGGTCAGAGCAGGTGAGGGAAACATCTGAAAAAACCTATGCTTGCACCAAAGAAAGAGAAGGGAATTTTTGGAGAATATTCTGAAGAATCTTGGAGATAGACTAGCAGGAATGTGGGGAAAGTGGAAGTTCCCTTTTTCTCATGGTGGAGAAAGTAAACTACCCACGTCACCATGAATGCGTTCAATTTTGGTGAGATGTTGTCAAAAGACTTGGAACACTCCCTTGCAAACTGTCTGGAAGCTAAAGCCACTTACCTAGCTGTTGATAGGAGATCATCACCATTTGCTGATGTAATGAAGGACTTCAAGAAATGTGTAATTTGAATTCTACATCTGTTTTGATGCATAGAGCTGTGACATGGATGGAGATCATAGACTGCTGATGATCTCCAAAAGGCCAATTACAAATTTGAACACCAATTAGCCGTGCTGCAAGTAGTGGGATCTTGTGCAAAGAGACAATGCAGCCTTTCAATGTGCAATCTGTTGATAAACAAACTTGTATCTACCTCTAGTTTGTGGCTGCAGTAGGAATGTTGTTTTGGATCTGACAGCCTGTTTGTTAGTATTGCTTGCTGAAATAAAGAGACGTTCACATACTGTAAAAGCCTGAAAATAAGTACATCCCTGATCGTAAGTACAGTCCCACTGCAGTTATTTTTACACCTAAAAGTACACCTCGTTTATACATGTAAGTTTGCATGAAAGTCCCAGGACAGCCAGACATTCCCCATCATCATGCTACATGCTTTGTGAGTGCAGATTTTCCTACGTGTGTTGTGACAGAGCTCTTTCCTTACCAGTCAGGATGACCAGATCATGAGTTCACCATGAAATTAAGTTTGAGCCTGAATATAAGTATATCTAATGTGCCAATATTGAAATATACATACAATGCTTATTTGCAGGCTTTCACACTCACTGATTTTGGAATTGAGACTGTCATTGAGCTGCACTCACCCAGCAACAGTTCTTGTTCAGCTGAGCACACCCATCTTTGATGTTGAGCATGTTTGCACAACTAAATCTGTTTTTGGATAGCTCATCGTCTGTGTGTTAAACATTCACTTCTCTGCAACCCTTCCACTATGTTCAAATATTTGAACATTCTCTGCAGTGTTGCCAATTGAGCGATCGAAAGTTGCTCCCAAGTTGACCGTGCAATAGTCAAAGCTTCCCAAGTAGATGCCCAGAGCGATCATGCAATCTAGTAGATATTATCTACAATGCATGGAGTTGCCATGCATTCTAGTGACTGTCACTGTGTATGCAATGCCATGGGTGTACAGTACTAGTTCATCTACTGCTAAAGGATATTGCCCACCAGCCTATGAACTTCAAGGATACTGCTGCTAGATGCTTTGGAGTGATTATAAGCACTGCAGATCTGGGCTGCGCTCTGTGTGTGTAGATGGGAATTATGTGTATTGTTGGGTAACCATGGTAACTGCTCAGCTCTCTTCAAGTTCTCATGGCAGTGACTGCATTGCTTAGCTGATTGAGATGAGTTCTCTCTGTTGCAGAACTATGTAGAATTCTAAGGATAAAGCTTGTTATTTTACAGCTAGCAACCACAATGTTTAATGTATGTGGACAAGCCGAGTAACTTCGTTGGTTCAGGTCAGATGTTGGGGAAAGTGATTGTGATAAAGTTTGCTCAGATGGTGATGAGAAATGCATGATTAATGTGCTCGGCTATCACTGTATATGTCAAATAAGGGGTTCCTGACAATAGCACTTGCTCTCATCTTCTGCAGAAACAACGCCTGGTTGAAGTAGTTCCCTTGGAGCAGCTTCTTCTTGAGACAGACTCACCAGCTCTAGGTCCTGAGAAGCAGGTTGGTTTTGTCAGTGAATGTCAGAACAGGCAGTTCTGATAAAAATTGCTGCTGATGCATGTTTTTGTACCTGTCTCCCGAGAGGCATCATAGCGTAATGGTTAGCATTCAGTTCTCAGTTGTAATTGTATGGCTGCGGATTCCAGTCCTGTCAAGACATTATGTTGTGTTTGTGGGCACCTTACTCTCCTCGTTGTCTCAGTTTATCCAGCTGTAAATCTGGACCTGGTGCAAGGTGTAGGGGTGCAGTACTGGGCAGGCACAAGCAGAAGTAGTGAAACATTCCGTGATAAGAAGTGTACTCTATCCAAACTGATAGAACAGTCCCAACACACACACACACACACACACACACACACACACACACACACACACACACATGCACACATACACACGCACACGTACACACAGAGACTGTGTGCAATTCTCTCAGTTCTCTCTGTTCTCTCTCTCTTTCTTTCTCTCTCTCTCTCTCTCTCTCTCTCTCTCTCTCTCTCTCTCTCTAATTTTCTTAGGTTCGGAATGAGCCAGCCAACCTGACCATATCTTGCCAAGAAATTGCTCGCATCAAAAACGTAAGCACTGACGTCGTGATGAAGACAACGACAGCTAATGCATTGCGCTTGTTCCCTCGACTAAAGGCATTCTTGAGATAGTCACTCTCTTCTCCTCTTCTCCTAACTGTAAGTAAAAAAAGTTTCCCTAGATTTCACTCACTGTTCCAAACAGATACAGCGCATTTTGGTGCATAGTATTTTTCATAGCTCTAAAATAAACATTTCATTTCAAAGTCTTTGTCTGTTGTTTCATTGCAGAGTTTAGGGTTAGGTTTTGCTTTATCTACAGCTTGTCACTCTATTCACAATATATGTCATCATTCCTAAGGAACATTGCTTCAATTTCACAATGATCATGACTTTGAACGATGTCTAAATTGTGCAGACAAACAAGAGTGAAGCCACATGTGTGTCACTATCACAGAGTGTTTTCCAGCAATGTTGTCATGATTTTTGGTGCTCAATTCAATGAAATCTAGGACTGTTGTTTACCCAATATTGCTTGCGAATGCGACAAGTAGTGCATAGCTGCGGCTGGGTGTCAATTCTAATATAGCACTAAAACTAGTAACGTTATAATGTACTAGCGCTAATTGTACATCATGTTTATACTTATAGTTGTGTTGCTGTTAAAGTTCTGTTCTTGTTTGATAAGCATCAAATACGAAACAGCCAGCGCCCTGTCATTAATGGTGACTGTTAAGAGATGACCGGTTGAACGCCATGGTGTCTCATCATGACAGCAACCCCATGCATGGTCGGCAGTCTTCAAAGTAGCCCTCTATTTGAGCACATACACGTCCCTTGTACCAGTTGAAAACAGTGCATGATAATGCCCCGTATGAAAACTACAGCATTGAACAAATTGAAACTTCAGGAATGTTTTTCCTTTGAATGTTGAACTTTTCTTAGCATTGAGCCTAGACCATGAGGAGAGAGAGAGAGAGAGAGAGAGAGAGAGAGAGAGAGAGAGAGAATGTTGAGCCTAGACCATGAGGAGAGAAAGAGAGAGGGAGAGGGAGAGAGAGAGAGAGCAGTGTGTTTGTGTGGTTATGTGTTGGCATCATAGTATGGTATGCTTTCAAGATAAAGGGCAAGCCGGAAGTAAGTTCATAGCTGAGCAAGCAAAACTCTCACAGTCTCAGCAGAGGTTTCGTCTCGTACAAGGCTTAATTTTGATGTTTGCTACTCCTTGTGTTGTGTTGGCTGAAAGAATGACAAGTCAACCAAAACAACCAAGACCAAGCGCAGAGACTTGTTATCTGTGACGAACAGAGAGTGCAACAGGTTTTCATTGAACACCACAGACCCCCAACGTTTCTTCCCCGGTACAAGTTTGCATGTGTCCCACCTAAGGCTGGAACGGTTGGAGAAAATTCCCAAACAGCTATTTCTTATCGACTTGTTAACTGATTGCAACCCACTAGCCTGAAATGCAATTCTTTGTTATAGCAAAGTTGACACCAGAAGGGCAACCGCATCCCTGTGCGAGTTTAGCAGTTTTGCATGACTTGAGTTATCCATGGATGCTCGGATATGTTGTGACCAGCATGTACATGTAAGTGATTATGACTATGTCTACCTCGGATCAAGTTTTAACTAAGTAGAGTTTCAGTCCCATCCCATATTTTCAGACTTGGGCCACAATTGTAGTGGACAGATTGGCTTTTCTTTTATCTGTTTTGTCGACTTGCAACAATTCTGGTTGTGAACTCTTTACGATGAGTGACCAGTTGAGCGGTTTAACCGTTTCACCCATAATTGCAATCACACCATCAGTGCACTCTATGCGTTCATCATTTTACTTACCGACTGTACAGAGCAAAGCCATAATCCTCATTACTTCCAGAAGTGTGAGAAGCAATTTTGTTGATTTGTCATTGAATATCCAATCCTATTATCATAGCTTCTCAAAATCAATCTACAAGTCTGGAAAACAGGTGCACAGTTGGAAGGAGAGAGAGTGCATTGCTCATGAAGCAAGAAAATTGAGTTTAGATTAACTTGTGAGGCACGAGTTAGAAGTCCAAGCAGCTCCTATCCTATTGTAGACAGCTACCCACCGGCTTGAAGAACCAGGGGACGTTTAAGCTGTGTATTGCTGCTACCGTTGCATCCTTCAGTGGCTTGTAAAACATTCTCAGCTCTGTGTTATTGCCATTAGAGCTTTTTTCCAGGAACAGTTGCGATTCGTTAGGAAATGCTGCATGGTGAATTGTCCTAAGGAGGTAGTCAAGGTTGTAGCACTGTTAGGTGCGATTGTGGCAGTAGCCCGTGGTCACTGGTCGGTTGGCCATGGCTTCAAGGCATGACAGACGGTAGAGGTCGCAACGGCTTCTGTATTTTTTACCATCTGCTCCACAAACCTGGACCTGCAACAGATGCAGGAGAAAGAGAACCGGATTTGGTTAGGGTGAAAAGGACGTGGGTGACTGGGAGGAATTTATAAAGGAGAAAGACACAAAAGGTTGGTGAGAGGAAAGGAAGGGTAGAAGAAGAGAAGAGGAAGAGGAGAGGAAACAGGTAGAGAAGAGGAAGAAGGGGAGATGAAGAGGAGCAGAAGAAAGAGAGAGAGAGAGAGAGAGAGAGAGAAATGGATGGAAAAGGAAGAAGAGGATATGTGGAGGAAGAACTGGTGAAGAGAGAGGAGAGAAATAAGTTGAAGGAAATCAGCGGAGGAGGACCAGGAATGGGTGTAGGGAGAGGAGGACGACGGAGACACAGCAAACAGAATGTCAGTATGGCGGAGAAAGAGGACCTTCACTGTTTGTTCAACAGGAAGCAAGAGATGCCAATGCCCCTTAACTTGAACGCTACTGAAACGTATGGCCAGGAGGTTGAGGAACTGCTGCTGTCAACTCTATTCAAGTTACGCTCTTTGGAAAGCTCTTGATGTAGGCCTACTGCACCAGGCTTCCGGACCGTTTGTCTTTGGCCATTGTCCTCTTAAGTGCCAAGACGGTGTGATTTATTATTTCGATGACTGCGCTTGTTGGCACTGTAGTTTACCATGGTTTGCCACGTGTAGTTGACTAGGTTTTTTCGGTTTTGTGTCCAATTGTTTAAAGTCTGTGTCGAGGGGAATACGTGAATCATCTAAGATCTCTAGCTGGAAATATTTCTCGTCAAGCGGAAGTCAAACAAAAAGCCAAAAGGACGTTTTAGACTACGATTGTCTTGTCAATGACGGCCCACTTACCGGTTTGGGGTCCTTTGGACAAGAGAGGCGACAAGCGCAGAAAGCCTGTGGCTCCCCAGTGATGCCTGGCAAGATGCGACATTTCTGCCCCCTTGCGCACCGCACTCCAGTGCACAATCCTGGTCATACGAATTGGGCAGAAAAAGGCAAATGCATTAGCGAGTTGACTCAGGTACGCTCTAGCGTATTATTAGTAATATTACTATTATTAATTTTTTAAAGCTAGTGGTCTGTAAATGCACGCAACACAGTATTCGATTTTCCTCAGTAATTAAACTGTAGGAGGCACATCCTTATGTCTATTTTGCTTTTCCTCTCCCTTAAACATATCCGAGGTGGGTGCCTGGGCCAATTCTTTATCTTTAATAAAGAGTAGATCAACAACTAAGCGTTTGCCATCTGGTTGCTAGCTGTAGTGAACGCGCATGCGCTTCAAAACACTGAGGCAAATAAACATGATAAAGGGGCAGCTGCTGGTGAGTTTGGTATGACCGGCTCTGTTGTAGCACATACGGTATGTTGTACCGGGAGGCTATCTCGAGTCTAACTAGTCTGTAACCGTCTAACCGCTGAAGAAAGAGCTCCTCTACTAGCTCCTCCGATAGACAGATAGGCTCATCTAGACTTAAAGTCAGCTGTCGATGACTCACACTTAGACAGATGTTGTCCAGCGGTAGGGCTGTCATCTTTTCTATCCTTCGAATAACCCTTTATTAATACGCCTAGGCACCTGATGGCAGAACAAGTATCACGAAGTCTTGCAATAACGGCTAGTCTTTCCAGGTCGTTTCAAATGCGAACTTAAAAAAGGTTCAAAAGCAGACCGGAACTGTGCGTGTGCTTGTTGTAAGGAGGTTGATCAGCCCAAACAGTTGGTACCGTTGCCAGTATGACTGGCTATCCTCGACTACTGGGATGAGCTACATGTAATTATGGTGGCCCGCATGAAGCATTTCCAAAGGCCAAGTTCTTTTCGAAGCTAAGTGGACAAGATCGCCCTAGTGGCTCAAGTGGAAAGTCCTTAGCCCCGAGGACTTGAGCATCTGCTTGAAATCTTTGTCTTGGTCGGGTGAGTCATGTAAATAGCAGACAAGGGCTGGAGGAACTTAGTAGATAATGCGCTCTCTTGCTCGCGTCGATGTACCAAAAGACTACTTCTGAAAAGTTTAGAATCACACTGGTAAGAGAAGGCTGCCTTTTGACCAAGACAGACATTCTGTGCCATTGCTGTTACGAGTAGTGTTACCAGTACATCTACCTGTAGTGAGTTACTATTAAACCTAGCTAAGAAAATTAATAATAGTGTAACCGTGTCGCAGCTATCACCATAGGCTATTGGTAATTACACCACTTTAGTCTATTATGTACGTGGCCACTTTAGTCTACAAGTGGAACAAGAAAGAAGGAGAGAAAAGAAAGAGAGCTAGCCAGCCGAACTAGGACTTGCGAAGCGCGTGGCATGTCGACAACGAGAGTCACCTTTTGTAATAGCATTGTTGCGTCTACAAGTAGCGCAGCACTCGCCCGGCCTGTGTTTGGCGTACTTGACGCAGTCTGGTAGTAACGGGCATGTTGTGTTCGGGCAGATAGAGATCAGTCTCTTGCAGCGTGGACAGCATTGGCCTGGAACAGCTTCGAGTTCCGCGCAGTTAGGGCGTGGTCGACACAAGGCACGTCGACACTTGTGTACAGCAGTATCTGCAGTATGGAAAAGAAACAATGCAACGTTCTGAGACATAATCTACTGTTTAATGATTGCCCTGCCCCCAACTGGATCCAAGCCCTTCACAACGATTAAACGTCAGTGGTGCTTAAATGCTAGAAGTCTACCGTTACACGACATTGTATAATCTTTTATTTTATGATCAATCCTGCTACATGTACCTCAGTCAGTGGTGCTGCTGCATGTTTATGCTGCATGGAGAGTGTGCCGAACGAGCCAAGTAGCAAATCCGGGCAAACTATTTCAGGCATTTAAGATGCGTTCGCTGCTTATCCGTTGACAACCTAAATGAGGGGCGAGTAACATGACCTATTCTCCACAGCATGGTCAAGCAACATTAATTTGTGCCCGGCTGGCTGCTTCGAGTATGCTCGTTTCCAAACCAATGGAGGGTGGCGGGCAAGCGACTAGAGTCACCAACAACGGTTCTCATTAGTTGATTTTGCAAGATGTATTGTTTGTTGTTGAGGCTATGGGGCTGCGTAATGAATAGATGGTTCCCCTCTGTGCGACAGGTTTTCCTTACACGTCTCAAGTGGTGAAGTGTCGCAAACATTGTTCAATGGATGTAAACGTAGAGCCGTGACTGAGCCGTACCAACCGCGCAACAAGTCGTTTTCGTGTACCTTTGCCCACTGGACATGTGCATAGGCCGTTTGGTCATGGTGCAGCGTGCTATCCCAAACCCTTTCCGGTATAGTTGACAGTTCGGTCGACTCCAGTATAAATCCAGAGGATACCGGCATCCTCAGTTATGTGCTCCATCCCTCCCTCACCAAAACCTACAACCCATACGAACTTCCGCGTTTCGCCCTAGTTTCGGCATCCTGGTCAAGCAAGGTAACTTAATCGGCGGCGCGTAAGGCAAATGACAACAAAACGCCCCAACCTTCTTGCAGTGGCCTGGCAGGGAGGAGCAGTCATACCGTTTCTGTTAGTAATTCTCCTAACGGGGAAAACTATTAGTATGCGAATGCCCGATGTAACTATCGTTATCCTTCTAGTTAAAGCATTCGCCTGGTTACCATGCACAGGACGTTGGTACATCTCGGACACATATAGATTCATCTTTCAGCCGGCAGGCACATGCTCCACATGCCAGTGGGTGACCCTTTGGAGCCCGATGCAGGAACTACCATGAAAGTGCCTATACCCGCCAACCGGGCTGTCGTTGACGAAGTTCACAGAACTGTAGGGCCTTGCCACATGCAGAACCCCAAGAGCCCACGGCACAAGTGCTGTTGACAGCTGACCTCTTCGGGCTCAGGCTTTTAGAATTCAGATCATCCTTTGTGATTAAGCTCGCCGCAGAGGAGAGCACTACTCAAGAAAAATACTGATCTGCCACTCTTGGACAGTCGACCATTGTACTTCTAATAATGCGCGAGCCTGCTCGGACCCGCAGTCAAGTTGTTCACCCTGAAAACATGAGAACTCTTCGTTGATTTCGAACTGTGCGCACGTGGCTTACATGAAGGAAGCCATAGGCTGCACAGGCCACGACAGTGCAATTGTCACCTAGTTGAAGATGATTTGCGTTTCTGTAGCTATTGGACTGGTTAGGGGAAAGGTGACCGCGCTATGCTCAGGACTTGCTTTGAAGTTCGGAACACCTACAAGTAGCTCGTTTGACTGCTCTAGTAAACTGAGTTGGAGCGCAGTGCACGCAGTTCTATTTCTGACGACGTTGGCCTATATTTTGGAAATGCCTCGCCACCCGCTCAAGCCTCCTCAGTACGTAGACAGTTGATACAAGTCTACTGAGAGTGTGCTATTGCATCATTGTGTGGCCTTTCATATAAGTTGAGTCTTGCGGATTGATGTTCTATGGAGCCCTCTTCTGCTACTCAACTTTCTTACTTTTTTTCTCATGTAACGGCTCAAAAAAAGTCGATAAGCAATGGCCGAAGGCGCTGATAATCAACTCGGTCGTTGTTCGCGGTTAGTTAGTGGGCCCTGGAGGGTTTGCGTCCTCTTTCGAATGGTTCCCTACCGAGACTGCTCCGTATCCATAGATGGGCCTTCGCCGGATCGTGTGGGGCTATTTCTGGACGAAGAAGTTCATGCAAGCCGGCATTGCTTGCAAGTCGACATGGATATGTGCGTCAACAAACTCAACAACCATACACGGCTTCTAGTTCAGGTTACTGTTCAAGTTGGATTCCGTACTATTTCCGCTGCTCAGTCCTCAGCCAGGCCGCCATGATCTCTGGTATGGTAACAACTGTAACAACTTGTAAACTTTGCGGGTTCGTCACTCGCTTTTGATTGTGTTTTAATTTTCCGTCCACGCTTGTGGTGAAACAATGTTTCACAAGCAAATGATGGCCGCTCGCGGTAAATTAGAGTTGAACAGCTGGTCGTATCAACGAGTTAAGAGCAGTCAGTGACTCGAGTCACTCCACCGAAGGGCAGTCAACGTATTTTGTATAAGTATTGGCCGCCGGTTAAAAGGTTACGACGTCCGTGATCATCAGTCGGCCGTGCCAAAGATTGCTTTTGTTGCCTCTTCAACAACAGCAGTCCCTCGCAGCTTTCACAAAAGAATACCTTCCCCTCAGTTTATCTACTATACACCCGTTAACTTGTCAATTGCACAATAGCAATCGCGACTTTAACGTAGTGACAAGGCAAAGCCCGCAAGAGAATTACGGACATGGCTGGTCAGAATGGTTCAATACCACAGCAGATTGAAAATAAACATTACCGCTAGGCTACTGCAAAAGGCCAAGTTCTTCCCTTTCAATCACAGCCGTCCCTGAAGGAGAAACTTAAAATGTTAATGTCTGGCTTGATAATGCTGTTCAATCACTCTTGCCAGCAATAAGTGACTCACCCATACATGGCCGACAGCAACGCAGTGGATTAACTGGATCAATTCTGGGTGCTCCTAGTAGACATTCAGCATTGGGTGAGGGATCGCAAGGCCGGGCTTGGAGAGTACACTGCGTACAAGCGCACTGGCATGTACCGTTGATGAGACTCGGAGCTCTCTGCGAACAGCCATCTCTCTTCAGCAACGGTCTAAACTTGCAGTTGTGGCTGCAGTTCGGGTCTGGGCTCAGCCGAGGGTAGGACCAAGTTCCATCTGTAGAAGTTCGGTCAAAAGAGACGATGAATTCGAGATGGGTCTGTACCCTGCTGACGCTCGAGTTCAACATATTACAGTCATACATATGCTTAATACACATGATAACAGAATGTCTATACACCAGGAAAGCACCGTGATATACGCATACAAGGAGCATTGAACAGAACTCACCCGCCAAGTAGATCAAAGTCCAGACTAGGCACCAAGCAGCGGCTCTGTGTAACCCAGCGTGAAATTCGGAGAAAAGGCATAGTTAATTATTGCATCTGGTCGCACGACCAGAGCCACTCATATACGTTTTCGCATTCCAGCGGCCTGGAGAGGTTGCTAGGGAGCGATGAAAGCATCAGAGATCTTCGAGACTCACCTGAATCTGTCCGTCATCTCGATGCAATGATCGGTAGGTAGGAAACTTCAGTTTTCTGGCGTCGAAGAGATCTGTCACGATCCCCGTTGAAGTAGACAGCGTCGGTCTTTAACACAAATGCTCAGTGCTATCCAGCAGGATCGGAGCTAGGTTGATTCTCCGTTGTCTCCAGTAAATCCGTCCAGCTCCGACTCCCCTTTTATAGCGTATTTCGGTAGGCTCCTACCTTCGGCATTTGGGGATTTGCGGTCAAGAAACACACATTGGCCGCTGCTCGCCAAGTCCGGAGGCGCCCGGCAGTCGAGGACGTGCCTGATGGGATTTTAGCCTCGCACAATGGACCTTTCTCAACGAGGAATTCAGCGTTGTCCTGAAGTACTTGACGATTGCGAGCCTTGTCCCCGTCAAGTAGGTATCGTCGATGCGTGGGTGTTGAGAACGAAGACTTCAGAGCTTTGCTCGACGGGCGCGCTTTTAATTCGTCCCAACGTCTCGAGGGCAGGTTCTCCCTAGCGCCGTCTTCTTCCTGTGGTCAGACCCTGCGGGAGTTTACCTCCGGAAGCTGCCGATTGCCCAGACTTTATTTCCCTCCCTCTCTGCCGTGTCTTCCATTCGGTGGGGTTGAGCTGAAATTGCTGCACTTAGCCGTTGGGCTTCCTGCACTTAGATTCACGCTTAAACGCCTGGCGTGCAACACAGGGAAAAGGAGCCGAGAATAGATTACGTGCTTGATTGATTGCATGGTCTACCCGCAAGGAAGCTTTACTTGGTCTCTCTGGCCGGCTTAGCTGCTAAGGCGTTGGAATTGGAGGAAGAAAAAAACCGTTCCTACAACTGGGTGGGGTGAGAAGCCTTCGTCATCTTCAAGGACACCTGTCTGTGGGATTCTTTGAACCTGTATTGGTCATTTAGCCTGTTTGCAGAGTTGCAACGCCGCGTTTATGAGCTGTATCATCAGATTCAACCGTGTTCTGAGCGTCAATATGGCTGCCCGGGCCAATTGACACTTATGGACCTGTTCACGCTTCTTATTGCTTGTAGGGAAGCCTTTGCTGATGCGATTAATGTCCTCACGGGACACGTGAAAAGATGAACAAATTATTTCAGGTCGTTCGGTTGGTAGAACTGCGCGCTGGTCTACACGCATCTCATTTGTTGAGGAGTTCGCAATACGTCATTGATACAGCTGATGCGTGGCGAGAGGGCGCTGTGCTTCCCGTTGGGTGGAAGGTCCTACCAACAAGTCTTCCGTCAGGCATGCGGTGGGTTGTTCAAGCGGAACTCGCGCTTCGCTTTATGTACTGCCAATATTGGCTGTCATCACCGACTTATCAGCCGTTATTGGCTCTTTCGAAAAGCCTCTGGGCCCGGCGCGCCGGTGATAATCTGCCTACAATTGATTACCTGGAGCATTGACTTGACGGTCGCCGTCAGTAGGCCTTACACTATCCTGGAATGTAACGCGCACAGCACTAAGCTCTGCCACGAGTTGCCTACAGGTGGACCGACTGCTCAATAGCCACTCTCCCCTGGATCCCGGTCTCCTGCTGCCTTCTACTTTCAGCTCTTTTCCGTTAAGCTTTTCACAAAGAAGGAGACTGCCTGCCTCCTGTGCGTCAAGAAGGCTCCAGATTGAAATCTAGAAACTGTTCATAGGGCCGTTTCCGAAGTTGTTTCTATATAGAGCCCTGCCAGCCTAGAGCCCACGAAGAGAATTTGGGCTGTTGTAATTAAAGAGGCCATTACCTGAAGGGGGTGTCTACCCGCCGCCTTTACCGTATCTGTCACTAGTGTGTTGCCGGATTTTGACTAGCGTTCAAATCTACCGCCGTTGATGTAGGACAAGGAATTTCGAAAGCTGACGCAGAAGTTCATGACGTCATGAGCTGGTTGATAAATACTGAAATACAGTTTAATTAATCTTGTGCCGAAACCAGTGGGCCGCCCAACTTGATAAACCGTTAGCCTAGTGATAAAGTCCGTCTGCATTCTGGATCAATAGTTTAGAAGGTTGGTGTTCCTGTACTTGTAGCTGGGCAGCAATATTTCGCTGAGGCTTTTGGTGAACCTGCAATTACCCCGAGGTTGATCGACTTTTCTTCTTAGATATTACTCTTAAACGTTGGACAAGTGTAAAGATTGCTTTGTCTGCGCCCTTGCAGACAGCCATTCAATAGTCCTTTGCGTGGTGTTGCTCAAGCCTCCGGGTTTGTTGATGAAAAGCCTTGAAAGACATGCTCTTCTATCCCTGTTACGGAACGCGCCTAGTCGTCCTGAAAATCGACCTCGCAGCCGGAGAAAGAATTCCCTTCATTAGACCATTTTTAGATCAATCTTAATTTACCTTGAAGGGACTGGTGATTACTACGTAGCCCGTGGCGTTCCGTAACGGAATTGCCAATCATAGCTCAATCTCCTCGTGTCGAAAGCGGTTCAGATCCTCTGGGCCGACCTCCTTGGGGCTGTGCGGTCTTCCTCAAGTCTGCAAATGCTGTTTGCAGGACATCTACCGTGAACGATGCTACGTATTCTATACGCTCTGACTGGCGACGAGAGTCGATCGACACGACCGCAGACAACTCCCGGAACAGAGTGCACTTTGTCACTCGCTGACCCTCGGACCAATTGCCACCCCCGATGAACTGCGGACGGTTCGAGAGTATGCTCACGTGCTGAGCATAGGCGAAGTCAATCGACTGTTGGCCACCGTAGAACGGAACGTAAACTAAATGTAGATCAGTCGCTCAATAAGTTTCTTACGAGCTCTCTCGGCCGGTCGGCTTTTTCTTTAATATACAGTAATTATTATCATCATTATGTGTTCGCCGAAGCGTGGCGCTGCGCTTTCGCAACTTCGCAACAGCTGTCGCTGTTTTGCCTTGATACATTTGCTGTGTAAATGCGTTCCGCATCAGCAGCTGTGGAATGTACAACACAGTACCAGCGTCTTGCGATCAAGTGAGCCCGATGGATTAATTTCCGTTCCCTCTTGGATGTATTGCGTATGCATTTTAATCGCGAATGGCTCCCCGGAGGTCAGTCCACCCGAGGGCCAGGAGAGGCTTTCACTCAAGAGTCTCTGTTCAAGAGGCTAGATTGGAGGTCTGATAGAATAGCCTACAGGGTCACTTTTTCAGACTCGTTGACAGGAGATTCAGGAAGAGAGAGAGAGTTGTGGTTCTTTATTCAGTTCAATTCGAGTTGAGCTAATCGTCCACTGCTCATCAATCGCATAATCTGCGCTCGTCACTTTGCATTTAAACTGGCCTGCGGGGCACGAAGGTGTCCAAATCTTTACCAGGTTCAAGTTTCATGCCCAGTTTAATTGCAGATCAGTTGAGCCAACTTGTGGCACGATGCAATCGAGGCTCGAGCAAAATCGAAGAAATGCCAGCACAACTCTTTTTTTTTTTATTCAGCCCGCGAAGACACATAGCCAAAGGAAAGGGTCATCGGGTCAGCCGATCCTACGCAGCACTCTGCTAATGGCCATTGGCCACTATGAGCTTACTCTAGTGTAAAATGTTCGGACGACCCATTGATTGACATTTCCAGAGCATTCAAAACTTATTTCATGATCAAGTTCTACAGAAGCAGTTTTATCTATGCTTATATGTTCACACCTGAGCTGTTGCCCGAGTCTACCCAGCGGATCTGCGGCAAATTCAGAATCCTTCAGAGGCTGTTCTCTACTATGTGGTCAACTCCTGCTCCGACGACATCCAGAGCGGCACTTTAGTTCATATTTAGATTTTTTTTTATCGATCGACTTGTGTTTGGCGGCTATAGGTAGCGGCCTGGGACGCTGCTGCGATACTATAATTGAAGGGTAATCACATTAGGCCCGACGCTTTAAATTCCACAACAACTATGCTGGTCTTACTCTTACATTTAGGAACTCGGGAACTGGAGCTGAGAAATGTATAGGATGCCTGTGAAATGCTCTGTGGCCGGCAGTAAGACTTGTCAGTTCGACAAATGGTGCTGTGGCAGTGTTGCTTGGACCAACACGTGCACGGGCTAGAGCCTTGTCACGGAACTTGTACAGCATCGTTTTGGCTCACCTATCGTGTAAATGTGTGTATGTTGACCGCTTTTGGTTGTCTGTATACTGGAAACAGAGAGGAACTCTGTAAGGTAAGACTGTAAGGTATCTGGTCGATTCTTGATATCGACTTGTGCCAATTCCTCTGTGACATTCGGCCTGTTCAGAAACTGGATTAACTCTCGATGTAGTCTCAGACCAACGCATAGTGCAATACTTTCTGGTCTTCAAATGCGTCACAGGTGGAAGAGCAGTACATAGGAGACCGAGAGAAGCCGAACAACGAGTGATAAGCGCTCGGTTCTCTGTTCTAAATCACTGCTGAATGAGGTACAAAGGATGCATCCACAATAGAGCGGCCCCGGTACTGCTATAGCCTATAGGCGGAACAGTTGCACATATAGTCGGCAGGTTTTCTGGACAAAGTACGCTACAAGTACGGTCGACATGCTCGCCCCACGTGTTGGGGGGGGGGGGGGGGGGG
>JAOWAW010011912.1:0-18374 GCA_028565695.1 Nicola tetela | reverse complement strand
GTGTGTGTGTGTGTGTGCATGAAGCCAAGCCAGAGCAGTGTGGATCATTGAATTGTTTGATACTAATTCTCATATTACCAATGGTTTGCCATAGTTGTGGAATTTGCCCTAGCTGCAGTGTAAAAGAGCCCTGATACACAAAAAAATGTCATGTGGACAGTTGTCTGTGTGTATGCTGCAGTGCATGATAAATCATGCAAATTGATGAGCCTGATCAAGCATAAGGGATTTTGAGAGTTGGTGGCTATACCTTCTAAGGGATTGCTTCTTCCACTGAGTATGCGCAACTTTTGGTGACAAAGCTGTTTTTGAGGTCATTGGTCTAACAGCATGTCTGGCACTGTGACACTGTAGTATTGGGTAACAGGTGAATTCAGGTCGTGAAGAACACTGAAAATGGCTAGGGCATGCACAGCAATGCGACATTATAGTATTGGTGTAGCGGGTGACACTTTACGTTCACTAAAATGGTTAAGGTTGTGAAGAACATCGAAAATACAGCACATTGAGTGTCAGAGAACATCCTCTGGCATGAAGTGGGTTTCTTTTGTTCACCTTTGCTTCCTATGGGCACTGTCACTGTTGTTTGTCTGCATCATAAGTTTGTGGTCTGTGCCAGCTTTTTTCACATAAATCTCTTGTACTTTCAGAGGAAGCCACTGGTCAAAAGTCGGTACCGTATGATGACCCCCTGGCACTTCAGAACATTGTTGCCGTTGGTCTGCCAGGTAATTTGCGTTTGCAAAGACCGCGAACTTACACGACAGAACAACTTCGTGCTATTGTCAGCCAGCTTGGCCGCGTGGTGTTTGTCAAAGTTGACCAGGCGAAGACGCCAACCTCGACGTGAGTCTGTTTGCTGTGGTTTCAACTGTTGCCACGCTTGGCTGTTCGGGTGGTGCGAGGGACTGTTTCTGCGTCTTTGTTGTCATGTCTATACTTGACTATCATCAAGTACACACACTCTCTTGCTTGGTCACTGGTGGCTTACATATCTGTCTCTGTGAGGCTCTCTCTCTCTCTCTCATATACACACACTGCCTTTTTCCCTCCCTGTCTCTAACCACCTCTGTTTCTCTCCATCTCTCTCTCTCTCATGCTCTCTTTCTTCCTCTGTCATTTTTGCACTCTCTCTCATCTCTTTTTCTCTTTGTTGCTCTCTCTTTATTTCAGTCTTTCTGTTGTCATTAGCTGGTGTTTTCTACATGTTGTTAAAAGTAACTCTACAAGAGTCTACCAGAGCTCAATGTTCATTCACTTTTTTTTTTCTCTTTTCTGCATGCTCGTTTTTGTTCGGCTTCACTGCGTTCACATCTGCTCTGTATCTACATGTACTCAGTATATACAACTGCTATGTGTTCAGTTACTATGTGCATGTACTCAGCGTGAACTACTGCGACTAGTATAGGCTATGTGTCACTATCTTCTTCAGGACAAAAAGAGCAACTCTCTTCTCTGTTGCAGGGCTGACTCAGCCGGACTTGAATCCTCATCCATAGCCAGTGCTATTATTGCAGACACGGAGCCATCAATGGCAACTGCAACAACAGAATCAGAGTCCAATCTTGGGATGATGACCGACCACTCGTATTCGACTCTGAATGTTGTCATGGCAACAGGAGAAGACGGTGAAATGCACATGACAGCGCTGGGAGATCCTGTTGCACCAGCAGCCGAGCCTGTTTCCATAACTAGTGAAGAGGCATCATTGATGACCGAGTCTGTCTAGTGGTCTCATCTTGCCTGTTGTTTGTCGTGCTGGATTCTTTCAATAACTCAAATGCGAACGTTTCAGTACTGTGGCAGTGCTTTCTTTCCTCTCTCTCTCTCTCTGTCTCTCTCATTGTTTGTTTGTTGTTTTGCATGTTTACTGGTGGTTACTTTCTTTGTTTCCCTTTCTCTCACTCCACTGAGTGTTAACAGCCTTTTTCTCTAGCCATGCCATTCATGCAGTCATATACCCTTCTTATGAGGTAGAGTGTAGTAGGTTTCTTCTCACACATCTCTGTCTTTCTTTGACCCACTCTGTATTCAAGTCAGGGTGGTTGGATTTTTAATCAAAGTTTTATCAAACAGTCTTTTTCACTGTGTGATAATCATGTCGCCTGGCCAGGCTCTGCTGTAATCCTACTCATGCAAAACCATCTACATGTGAAAATATTCCCAATGCTGTTAACAAAAACAGACATAACGTTAAACATGTAGTTTACTGGTGCACTTTTGGTTTTGCTAGCCTCGAGATTTTGATTTCTGCCCTTTTTGTGGTTAATGGCTAACTAAACTCCCATGGTCAGTAGGTCTAAGGGGAAGTGGAAATGAACAAGATAATCGCAAAGCAAATCCTCCCAAAACGGTCTCGGAAAGGATTAATTTGCGATAAAAAAAAATTGTGAACAGCAACAGAAACAGTTCTCCATGAACATTTCAAAAGCAAGTGTATCTGAAAATAAAAAAGAAATGAAAAAATGAAAAAAAAATGACATAGACAAAGGCAACAGATAGCAATGATCATGACCATATGAGAAACTCCAACAGTGAACTTCAGCGGTGTTCATATCAGCTGCTTTTAATAAACTGTAGTGAAATTGACTTGGGAAGACAGCTGTCAGTAGCTTCGGCCAAACAATGTCCAGTACTTGGCCTTTTTGCCACACGGGTGAATGCAGAGCTGGTCATCTTTCAATGTTGGCTGCTTGAAAGGTATGCAGAGTGCCTTGGCTCCCATTGCTGGGGCACCTGCTTCAGCTGCCACATTAGTTCTGAACAGCAAAGCAAAAAACTGCAGGTTTATTGAGACCACAGACTTCATCAATTCTTTGAAAATTGAAACCAACTCAAGGTCTTTGCAAGGACTTGGTGAGTTTGACTGAGGAAGTTGTTGGGAGATTTGGCACCAAATCACTAGCAAATCAGGTCTATTAGATAGGGCCTGGGCAAATAATCACACTATATTGTTTATGCCACAACAGAAGTTTTTGGCGATAATCGATAGCTGCTTCAGGAAGAATTCTATACAGGACACAGGTTCAGTGTCTAGAGAATGAATGTTCAAGGTAACACCCTTTCAAAAATTGCCTTCTTGGCATGTACCAGGTACACACACCAAATGGATAATCAGAATAGCAATGATAACATTCTGCCAGCAATGCATCACAGCTGAACTGTATACTGAGTATTGCTAAAGGCAACAAATGATTTGCTAACACACACCATAGCAGGCACAGGGGCCTGTTGATGATACTGCGCCATATAATCACTACTTGGAAATAATTATGTTGCTTGAAAGCTCTAATCATTAGCAGAGTTTCGGGTAATTCACAGCCCTACTATTAGGTAATAGAATCAGCATGCAAATTAAATTCCCAAACTTCAAGGTCTTGGAATGTGCCTTGCAAAATTACATGATGGGCCCCCAATGACACGTGCTGGCTTTTATTCTAGCCTTCTATATCTCACTCACATATACCCTCTATAACTTTCTCTCTCTCTCTCTCTCACACACACAAACACACACATGCTTGCACACCCAAGCAGAAGTCCAAAACAACTTTGCTATAAGAAGATAGCATCCACCGACTTGTGAGCACCTGTGAAAATGTAGGTATGAAAATGTAAATTAATTTTAATATAGAGAACGCGACATAAGCACCATTTTGTTGTGCACTGGGGAGGAAACATTGAATCGTCTTACAAACAGAAAGGACAGGATGGTGTGGTGCAGCTGCGGTCAGAAAAGACCGGTGTTTGTACGTCACGCTGCGCCAGTAACTAGCTGCCAAAGTGACCTTGAATAACATCGCCCATCACTAGTATTTGAATAATGCAATTCACATCTACTGTCCAACTCAGCCACTCAATTCCGCAAATACTAGCTCATCAACAAGCACTCTGATCGCTATTTCCACTACCAAAGGAGTCAATTGATCAACAACTACACAAGTTTCAAGAAAATCTACTTACCATTTTGGACATTCATCTCCAAACATTGTTTTACGGGGATATCGTTTGTGTGAATTTTAAGTGAAGAATGGAACAAATTTGCCTGTACGGTCATTATACAGTTAGCTATGGTTATCGTGTAATCTTTTCTTGATATTCGCACCTCAACCAGCCATGCTCGCATACAACCACCACATTTTTGCCTGTTAGCCACATGATACAACTCTTCAAGTGTCCTAGCAATTGACTGGAGCATTCGTGAGGAAATGTATAGCGAATAGGATAGGCCATAACTTGAAAACTGTACATCAACCCACAACTTTTCTTGCCCTTTTGTGCACCTCAGATGACCTACTTTTACTGTTGCAAAAATGAAAAGAATCCACTTCATAAGTCTATGTGCGGCATTCCTCCTTAATCACTGATAAAATATACTTGAACAGTGCTTCCTACAGTAACCCACATGCTGCTCAAGACTATCAGGAAGTTGCACCAGCCAAGCAAGAACAGACTCAACAGCCCTCAACACAATGGTGATAAAAGACCCTTCAAGGAGTCCAGCAACAAAACAAAGTCCAGACTCACCTCGAACTCTCCTTCTTGATCAGATCCTCACATGGTTCACAACCGCAAAACGGAGCGAGCAAGAGCTGAACAAACAAGATAGCAAAGGCATTTTCAAAAATGAATCACAAAAGCTTGAGACTGGATAAGAGAACACTAGATTCTGAAACCAATGGGTCTGGAGCTGCTTTCAAATTCAAAATGCATCAGGAGAGCAGATAGAGAGTAAGATCAGAAGAAACGAAGAAATAGCAATCAAACAGCTGAATAAGCGTGCTTCTTAAAGAAAAAAAGAGAGGTGATGAGAACTCTGAACACCTTATGATTCACACAACAGCTTAGATTTTATCCTCTCTCTCTCTCTCTCTCCCTCTGTCTGTCTGTCTGTCTGTCTGTCTCTCTCTCTCTCCCCTCTCTCTCAATCTCTCTCTTTCCCTTTCTCTCTCTCTCTCTCTGCATGTGTGAGGTGGTGGGGCATTTAGACTAAAACAGAGAATGAAGGCTTGTTTCATTCGAATGTGACCAAATGTGGTGGCTATGCGCATACCCTAACCTAACCCATATGTCACTACTGTTACTAACCCATATGTCACTATGGGATATGGTGGTCCACATTCAAACGAAACCATAACTTCATTCTCTGTTTTGTTGGTGTTAAGGGGGAGGGGGATGAATGCAGGCACACTTAATAATTTTTGACACCTACCACTAGCCAATACGAGTCTTCCTCTTTGTACAATCTGTGTGCACAAGTGATAGAGACAAATCAAACAGCAGGTCTTACATTCTTCTGATCGAGAAGAGGAGCAAAGTCACTCCATTGAGTCACTTCCTTGATATGCGCATCTCGCTCAGCAAGAGCTCTGCAAGAAGTTTTGATGAGAAGAGCAAAACTGCTTGTTAGCATCACATTGAGATACCAAAACAGAGGAGAGGAGAGAAAAACGACGTTCACTATTGTTCTCCTCTAGGTTTTAAACCTGATGGCGCCCAAAAGGCGAAACACCATTTTCTACTTGAAAAGTAAACACAAGACATTGCCATGGAAACTGTAAAACTTCAAGAAGACACAAACTGAAATCCCTTCATCAAACACCAAAACAGGAACACACGATCAAATGCCCTAACAACCTACATAAACTGCATAAGAACTTTGCAAAGGATTCCCTCCTCTGAAAAACTGGCACTTATCAGGTTGTCAGAAGAGACTAAATTGGCTACAGAAGAGCAGCATTGCACCGTTGAGCATGTACATCTACCCTAGCATACACTTAGCCAAGTACCCCAGCATATACTCTGAAGACACATGTTTAAAACATTGGATTGTGTGTTGACGTACCGCTCGTAGAGTGCTTTCTGGATAGCTTCCAAAAGATCAGTAAGACGCTGGACTGCTTCGCCTCGCTGCAACTCATGCTGCATGAATTGAAATACAAAGAAGTATTACAATCAGTGAGATCAAATACAGTGTCAACTGTAAGAAAGGAGATGCTCCATGGCGTTCTTTTTCTTATTTAGGCTTTCAGGTCTGACTGTCCTGCTCCTCTTTCCCTCTTCCTCTCCTCCTCCCTCCCTCCCTCTCTCTCTCTCTCTCTCTCTCCCCTTCTCTCTCTGTCTTCCCCTCTTTCTCTCTCTCTGTCTCTCTCTCTCCTCCCAGACAAATTAGAGAATATATCCCATCCCCAACTTTGGTTTGACATAATTCTTGTCCTCACCCACACTGTGTACATCTCATCCTCACAATCATCACTCATCATGCCATGCTGAATTTCACAATCAAGCAGAACAAAATGCAGAATTTTCTTCGCAAACAAATACTACCTTCTGCCCATCATGTCGAGCCACTGCGACCACCTGGCCTTTTTCCAGGTCCTTTGGTCCAATCTCCACCCGAATCGGAACACCCTGGACAGCAATTAACCGAACAACACAAGCACATGCAGTAACAATCCACAGACATTCTGTAAAAGAATAAGTCATGGAATTTCTTGTCAACAGCCTGAGAGCGATTCAATTGACTGTTTCCGTACTAAACATCCCCATGTTTGTTTTTCTGAATGCAATGGGTGCTGACTCTCTCTGGGCAACGCTTACAAATATTCAACTCTCAGAAATAGCCTCACACAGCACACTAGTACAGCACCAATGGACTCTCAAACCATCACACAGTGAATCACTTTAACTGCTTTTGCACACATGGTGAAGTTAAGGTGTCAGACTTTGTGGAAACGTTTGCTGAAGTGCTAAGCCGTTTCAAGAAAAACAGGATGCAGGAATCCTGCAGCACAACTACATGCCAATAGATTCATCAGCTGACAATGATAAAACATCAACGTCCTGTGCACAACATTCCAGAAGGTCTACTTCTGTTCAGAAAGAATATCAACTACTTTGCAGTTTCAACATGTGACCAAACGTATTAGGACAGGACCGCCACTGAGAATGGTGTGTTTGTTGGAGGCGGGATGCTTCCTAGAACTGAATGCAACTTACATTCCAGGAACATAATATCTGTTTCTACAATGGAGGTTATCATAGTAACACCAGCTAGAGGAGAAGGCTGGGATTTCCTCATGCAGCTAGTCTTTGACTAGACCACCATGCCATCTGACCATGCATACCTGCTCTTGTCCTGATGGTGACATTATTTTCGTCCAAAACATTTGCTAAGCATCTGTCATTTAGGAGGCTGGCTATCTCACAACCTCGTCAGCAAAGTCTAACCTTCAGCTCCCAGTGGTTGAACTTCCATCCTGGACTGTACTTGTCACGGTCATCCAAACGTGCTCGAAGACCGGCCGATGTGAGCTCGCCATTAAAAGCCTCGCAGGCGGCCAGTAAATCCTTCACAGCCGACTCACTCATCTTGGCCGTAATGCCACAAGGAACAATGACAACCTAGCAGGAGAGAAAGCAGAATGATTCTGAGATTGTTTACTTTCATCATTTTGGAGACTGCTGGCACCATCCACACCCCTTTATGATAGTATGCTGTACAAAAGACTGGACAGAGTTATTCTTTTCTCTGATAGACATCAACCTTTCACAAAACAGGTACAAAGAACAACTGTAGAGCTTCCAGGTTATGAGCTTGTTGAATCACTCATTAAGAAATGGAAGAAGCACAAACAGTTTCTTCATTTCTCAGAACAGGAACAGCTCTGCATAATTGAGACAGGCTCCTTTCATACCTGAATGTTGGCCAGCCGTGGAGGCAGGACCAGGCCCTTGTTATCACCGTGTACCATCGTCATGACACCAATTGTCCGTGTCGTGAGACCCCAAGAGTTTTGCCAAACAAACAGCTTCTCTGATTCCTGTTGTCAGCACATGCACATTGGGAAGAATCGTCAGGACTGAGAAAGTGGCAGGCAGGCAGCCTAAAATTTGTGACCAACAAAACATTATCTTAACAATGTTTGTAAGGAGGTTCTAACCCAACAGTAATATTATCATGGTAAACTCTACAGCGATTTGCTTACTGGTTATACGTACATGGAAATGTAATTGAAAACAATGAGCAAACACACCAGGAGTTCTTGTATGCCCTACCCACGTATCATGAACCCACTTCAACAAAGGGTCAAAGTTTACCTTGGGCTTTTGCTAAGAGAAATCAACAGTAGTATAGAAATATGCACATTAAGACGGAATAGACATGGCCTCACGAACAGTCTGTCTCAGTACAGATTATGTGCTTGAGAGATGTATGCAATATGATCTTGTACACTCTTGTATGGTAGACAATTGTTGTGGCTGACACACCCACACACAAACCCACACCCACACAAACATAGCCTCACACGCACACATGCCTACTGACTGCATAATGAACCCATCCTCAGTCCCTACCAAGCCTGGTGAGAGTAAACCATACCACTGCAATGCAACAACTCAGAGCTGAAAATCATTAATGGGGTGTCACTCAATGAGGATAGTTAGGAAGCATGAGCCTTTAAGATCCCAGCGTGGAATCGAAACACTCGCCTGTTTCAGGAAAAGAGCTGGCAATTGAACCCTATCTGGTTCCATTACGCAGTCAATACTCAACAACTTGCAGGCAGCACATATTTCAAGGCAAACATCTTGAGCACATTTGAAATATCAATATTCTTCAACTCCTGAATACCTTGGTTGGGTCCTCAATGGAGATGTCAAACATCTTGGAGAAGTTCTGACCAAGGTGATGAGATGTTGCACCCTAAAAGAAAAGCCAAAAAAATACCCAGCTGAGTATACTGAAAATACAGTAACAGGAAGAGAAACCTCTGTGGATATCTACCTGGATACCACGACCACTTGTTGCTATGTATGCCTCGACTGTCGTTGTGAAATCACCACCAGCAAACTTCTCTTTCTCTGTCTTGCGACCGCGGACAACAGGAATAGCCATGAGTTCCTCGTAAACACGAGCGTACAACTCCAAAATGGTCAGCACCTGAGCAAACACGACAGCACACAATTTGAGGTAATAATATAACAAAAAAATTCAGAAATCACCAACATCACCAAACTTGTCTTAATGAAAGGAGCATGGATAAGGTTTCTGATGGTAATAGACACAGTTGTGAACTGATATTTGGAAAAGGCATTATGGAAGGAATTCAGATGAGTAAAGCTGGGGATCAAGGAGCTGTCTTTAGAGAAAAATAAAACTTTGGTGGCTAAACTCCATGTGCTTTGAAGCTGATAGGAAAACGGAGGGAATCCAGATGGCATATATGTACACACATATATGTATATACATCCGTACACACATATATGTATATACATCCTATACTATACTATACGAATGTGGATATCAATCAGGCCATTATTCAAGTTGATGATTTCTAAAGATGATTTGATAAGCAAAAACTCTTTGACTTGCTGGGACTGTTCATTAGGGTTACTGTATGATGGCACAGGTGGACAAGGTTGACACCCCCCCCCCCCCAAAAAAAAACAGGAATTTGTCTATTGTTTCCAAACGACTAACATTCCAACAACAAGTTTCTCAACATCACACTGTAGCCCTACTAAAGAATGGTGTCAAGAAGTCGATCATACCACCAGGAGAATACTGACAGAAAAGATACAGTGTAAGCAATACAATATAACCGACTACCAGCTCTACCATCTCTTTCTATAACCACATCAACTTCTAAAAAATGTATTTAGTGTCATGAAACAATTTCAGTCTTTTGACTAAAGTTTAAACCAAAATGCATTTCTAGTTGCAACAAAGCAATGCATAAACTTCAGCTGACCTCTTCTTCAGCATCTTTCGGGTTGGCCCAGGCTGTGTGTCCTTCTTGCCAAAGAAACTCACGAGTACGGAGGAACGGTTGTGGATGTTTGAACTCCCAACGCTGAAAACAAAGATAAAAATTTGAGGCAAAAGAAAGAAGACACAGAGACAAAGAGAAGAGAAAGAAATGAAAAGGTTGGCAGAGAGCAGGAGAAACAGAGGTAGATACACAAAGGAAGACAGAGAAAGTAATAAAACTGCACAGGCAAAGAGGTAAAGAAGAGCACTGTGAAGACAAGACCAAGAAAGACAAGAGAGGAAGTGAGTACTTACGACGACATTGTTCCACTGGTTGAGTTTCAGCGGAAGATCACGATGGGACTGAATCCACTTCGCATATGCCGGATACATCACTGCAAGCAAAGACAAAATGCACAGTAGTTGCAGTTGACAACTTTTTCACTAAAACGATAACATTTTCTTCAGCAGCTACTTACTTGTGCATAGAAAGTAGAAACAAAAGAACTGCAGCTGCTTGACTTGTCAATGTAATGTTACAATGTACTGTTACAGTTCAATACTCAAAGTTGCATGGATGAGCTTTGCATGGAGTATATGTAGTACTGATGTGTAGCTTGGCAGGCAACATAAAACCCTTCAACCAGTGCAAACAGTTAATAGTGCATGGATTACTATCCCACACTCCACCAACCTGTCTCTGACGTTGGACGAATTGCAATTGGCTCAGCAAGCTCTGATTTGCCTGATCGCGTTACCCAGGCAACCTAAAAGTTAGACATGCAAAGCTCTAGTAAAACTGCAAAGGAATGGACAAGGATATCCCAATGTCACTGACAAACAGAATAAAGGAATAATCTCTCAAGCTACTAACACTGCTTTACGTTTTAATTGTTCACTTAGTCACTCTCTGGTTTTCTTGTTCTCCCTCAAGGCTGTAGCAACTGGTCAAGTTGGTTCAGTATCAACCTGACCACTTTTGGAGCTATAGTAAAAAAAAACGCACTCGGACGTGCATGAATGTGCCTAGCTCTCTGATTCTGGGGCATCTCTTCCCTAAACTCTCTCACTTATTCTAGTGGCCATTTCCTTGTTTCTTTGGTGTCATTTCCAGCAAATGAAACTACTCAACATAAGAAAATAAGCAAAATGCTGCAAGTTCAGGTCAAAAGCCACAACAATTTTTCTTGAGAGCATGCCTCCAGATCACCCTACAATGAATGACCACTCTCAAAGTCATGGCAACCACCCTGGAAGAGATATTGATGTTTTTTTCTCAAGCTCTCTCTTTCTCTCATCTTTTCTTTCCTCTCCACACAAACTTCTAATCACGTCTCCTCACCTCTGGTGCGAAGTCTGCGATGTGCGTCTTCTCCCTCTCCAAAGCAGCCTGTGATACGAAGATCGGAAAGTAGCAGTTCTCTACACCAAGCTTCTTTATCTCACCATCAAAGAAACCTGGGAAAGAACATGGTAACCATAGCATCAGTCAGCACAAACTCACAATAAGCACAGTGAGCATAATGCTCGGGTACATTGTCATGCTGAACAAACAACACAAAGTATCCGGGTACAAGGTTACAAAACATTCATCAGAGTATCTGGGCACAAGATACATGCAACTGATATTCAAGACCTGGATAAGAGTCAGTCTGGTAAAGCCTTCTATCCTAAGTTAGAAGCAGACATTTGAGGATATCAAAATCCACAAATAAATGGCCACCATAACAGAAACCATGCAGGCTTATGAACAAATTCAACCACAATTTACATAATAACCAGCTTGAGGAACTCGCACAACAAAGTGGGTGTGGGGAAACTAGCGCTAAATCTTCAAAAGACAAAGCTCCTGATGGGGAAGCAAGAACGCTGTGGAAAGAACCAAAGCCTTGGATACATTAGATGACTGACTCATGAATAAACCTGAGTCCTTGGCTTAACATCTCAGATCACAAGCCTAAGGATAACTCTCCATGTTTGTAAAGTTACATACGCATACAACACCAAGAGTGATATCCACATACAGTAACTGCAGCTTAACTCTTTAAGAACAGGGGAGGTGGGATTACACAGACAAAGGCCTTAAAGAGTTCTGTGGTGTGTTCACAAGGGAGTAAAGTTACTGTTTAAGTTGATGTTCACACCTTTGATTCTTTCCCAAATCGTGTAAGCCCATGGACGAATAATGTAGCAGCCGCTGACATCATAATACTCAATCATCTCCGACTTGGTGATGACCTACCAGAGGCAAAAAAGGAAACATAAACTTGTTATAAAAACCCACAGTTTTCACCAAAGAACAAAAAAATAAAACAGCAAGAGAATCATTACCACAAGGGCTACAGAAGACTTCATTCTATTCAAACATTAGCCCAGCTTCACAGTGAAACAGATGAGTTCAAAATCAGCCTGTTAAAAAGAGTACC
The DNA here is from genome assembly GCA_028565695.1 of Nicola tetela. Classification (NCBI taxonomy): domain Eukaryota; kingdom Metazoa; phylum Porifera; class Calcarea; order Clathrinida; family Clathrinidae; genus Nicola; species Nicola tetela. The sequence goes on along the minus strand of JAOWAW010011912.1, from coordinate 6,197 downwards.
ATCAGCTGTACGTTCAAAACAAAACATGTAGAATGTTGTGAACAGCAAGAATTGTCAACTATGAAGTGTTGCAGAGACAAACGGACAACAATGGCTCTTGCTAATATCTTGTTTTTGCTAATTTGTCAGGAACAGCATTTCATTTGGCCACAGAATTTTGTCAGGCAGACAAAATTGGCTGATTGCTGTAAAGGCAAAGATAGACATGCGGAGTGTTTCCTCTTGAAATGTGGAGTGGTTCCTCTCAAAATGTGGAGTAGTTCCTCTACAAATATGGAGTGGTTCCTCTAGCAAATACAGTGATCAACAGCCATTTACCTGAGTGTACCACTCCGAGAAGTCGTCTTCCTTCTTTGCTTCCAGACCAAGCCTGCCACAAGGCCAGAAACCAAATCATACAGTTACAACAGCTGTACATGTCTGCAGCCAGTACAAGCATGCACCACCCACAACACCACTTCTATGAGAGCACAACGCAAATGCAGGCCAGTATTACCCATCATCAGGTTTATATTGGTATCTCAGAGCTTTGCGTGGAACAAACAAAACAACACACCAGGGAGGAAAGAAGTATGCAGACATTATCACAAACGCAAATCTATGAAGTCATTACACAGCTTAATGCTGTGCTGAAGAGAAAGAGAAGAAGATGATAACTGCAACAATTGCACCCTGAGGGTAGCCACTAAATGGCCTCCTTGTTGTGTCCCAAGCCATCTTGTTCTTCAAAGTAGAAGATTAATTAAAAAAAAAAAACATCTACCACTGCCAACAGGTAAAGTGACTCGCATTTACTGTTATGTTTCTTGTCACTTTTTCCTCCTTAAGCTAGGCAGCTATGCACAATAATACAAAAACTATCTGAGAAACCCTTATGCCAAAACAAGGAAACCTTCTGAAGCAATGCACTCCATTTCAGTATTCTGCCTCCCTATCATATCATAATTGATTTTCAAACCCCGGATTGCAAAACATACACACACTTTAAGAGCACTGATTTTCTGTTGTCATACCAGTAAATGTCTAGTTGCAATAACGTCCAGTTTTGAAAGGGCAGTGTCCAGCTAAAAACCTATATCCTAATATAATGTCTCTAACATCAAGAAAGTAATAAGTATAGGTTCCCACTGCTCTCACCCACTGGCTATATCACTGCTGTCCATACCATCCTTGCTGCTGTGCAGCTTGGGGTGGTATTCTTCAATAAAGCCTTCATACCCACACAAGTTTGCTCGGGTAGGAACCTAAAATTATCACTTTCCTGATCAACAGCAAGAAACCACCTATGCAGATGGTCAAAGACTCTTAGCTGGACACTCCTATTTCAAAACCAGACATCATTGTGACTATACATGTGCTACAGTCTGTTAAAAAAACTCACCCTTACAACCAGCGGATGACTGTTAAGACCACTAAATAATGTGGCTGCAACGCCAAAGTCAAAACCTACTGCTGAAAATTACTCAACCGTGTCAATGGCCGGGGCGCTGTGCTTATAAAATGTACTTGCAGAAATATTATCTAAGTTTGTTGGTTATAGGAAGATTTACAGCTTTCCCTGCCAAAATAATCATTTCCAGAATTTATAAATATATTTATCTAAATTTAAAAGCCTAAATTCTTAGATAGACTAGAAGAACAAAGAAAAAAACCAAACTTGAGTACAATTTGCCAAATTTGAAAGAAATTTCAAAAAATACCCAGGCATCAGTATTTTTGAAATGGACTGTAGTATGATCAATATGGCATCGGAATATCTGTTCTCACGTGTGTAGACCTGAGTACCCTAATGTTGCCCCCAGCATTACCTGGCGGTGTATCACACTCAGGCACAGTCCTGCAATTCGTTGTTATGGTGGCGATTTCTTCTATGATGTTAGTATGGAGCTTGTTTTTGCCAACCTGCTCCTCCGGAATCCCAGCATACAGTTTGGACATTGCTGCACGGCTCTATAACTCGTGGATTTGCTTTCGCCTGTAATTCAAGGTCACAAATAGGGGTGTCCTAATGCCGCCCCCTAACGTCTTTGTTACCAATCAACATCTGCTTCAGGGGAAAGCAGCAGGAGGCTGAAAGTTGAGCATTAGGACCATCAGTCTCGTTTTTTTTGTCAGCCTTCTCTCCAGCTATACATCCAGGAACAAGATACCTGCAAATTGAGCTTTGCACTGACTTCGATTTTCTTCATGTTTTCAGATAGGCCAGGACCTAATACTTCACAGAATCTCTAAAACTCCCTCATTTTCCCTCACGCTCCATTTCACTGCACTAGAAGGACTCCTTTGGTGTTTTTATAGCGATGGGGGGGGGGATTTGGACCCCCAGGTGACATTAGGGCACTCGGCTCTACTCATTGCAAATATGCGACATTAAGTTTTTAACCTGTGGGCTAAAAATTAATACTTTTAAAAAGGCGGAGGCTGGCAATTTTGGTGATGCAACTTGGTGTTGGCCACTTTTGGACTGACTGTGTGTACTGCTCACATGAACCCTGGATAAGGTTCTCAACCTTCAAAGCAGCATTGCGTGTGAGTCACACATTACAGAGAGCTGGTTGCTCAATACACATTTTAGTTTTTTCTGGTCTGTTTTCTTTTTTTGCTTTCCCCTTTCCCAACATCGGTACGTGTGGATGCTGAGAAACATAAAAGCACGTGCATGCGACCTAAAGGGGAATTACAATGGTTCCACAGCTACTTGTCCGGTCAGCATATACGTACAAAGGTACAAGGGTCACTGTCAGACCCTTTGTATAGATTGTCAGGCGTACCCCAGGGATCAGGCCTTGGCCCTCTCCTTTTCCTCATCTATTACAAGGACCTCCCCAAAGCCGTTAGTGCTACATTAGCTATCTTCGCTGATAATACTCTAATTTATTGGACCAACTGTGCGGGCACCGGAAATGCTGTTCGATGCTGTAAAATCAACGACGACTTAAAGGATCTTTCCAAGCGGGCTTCCACCGCTGGTGTTAAGTTCAATTCATCTAAACCTGTCAGCCTTTGTATTGGCGCATGTCCCTCAAATCAAACTGCATCAATTGACAGAGACAACTTGATATGTGCTACCTCTACTCTACATCTGGAAGTGGTTGTTACCAACAATCTGCAATGGAATGCACATATTGATAGGATGCTCAACTGGGTTGCCACATTGGTGAACCTTTGCTGACAATTGGCGTATAAACCTGGTATGCCCAGCTCAGTGCCACACAAGTTCTTCGTCACTTGTGTCCGTCCGATATTCGAGTACTGTAGAGCCGTGTGGGGAGGTGCCCCTAGAACACTCCTCTCAAAGCTTGAGAAAGCTCAATTGAGGATTGCACGGGCCATCTGTAAAGGTCACTTGATGATGAATTCTGAAGTTCTCGGTGCAGCAAATCTCCCGACTCTCGCCTGGAGGAGGAGAATTCACAGACTTATCCTCTTGTGGAGACTGTTTCATGGTCATGGCGCGCCACAGCTTCGTGGATACGTTGACAAGCCCGCCTCTGTGAGAGCACCCCACTCACTACGGACCTCCCATAGCTTATGGGTCCCTTTAGTTAAATCCTCTTGCCACCATGCTTCTTTTCTTTGTCATACCATCCCTGAGTGGAATTCGTTACCAAATTGTACTGTTACAGTCATGTTGGAACAATGTTTCAAGCAAAAGCTGAGTCACCTGTTTGTTACAGATAGATTTGTGAATGGTCTTTAGTTGGGTCTTGACATTTTTCATTTTTCTTCTCACGTCATCTCCTTCGTGTTCCTATTCTTTAGGTGTGCTGTTCCCCTTCTAATTTTTCTTCTTTTTTCTCTCGTGCTCCCTCTCATCTTGTGCGTCGTAATTCTTGGAAAGCCCCCTGATTAGCAATTACTGCTACTGGGCAATCCAAGTAAAAGATATTATGTATAATAATAATAATAATAATAATAATAATAATAATAATAATAATAATAATAATAATTCCCATAGCTGGGAGTGTGGCGAAGATGAGATCATCATGAACATGGAACTCTGTCATGACACTTGAGAAAATGAAAACTCAGGCTATACTGAAAACATTCTCTTCCCAACAAGAACCTATAATTTCTCTGTAAGCTTGAGAAGGAAATCATGAAATACAACACGATTTACCTGGTCTGTTTCTTCATTTCGCCACCTTTTGAAGGTGCGTTTGCTTCTGCCATGACTGCCGGTGAATAAGCCTTTGACACATGTATACACACACACAAACACATGCACGCACGCACATACAACAGATGGGTGTACAAAGAAAGAACACTACCACAACCTGAGCTAAGAACGTACAGCCAAGTTCACCTCACAAGTCTTTGCAGCCACCTCTGAGTCATCAAGCTAACCCCTGCTCACCAGATTCATGGAAAAACAGCTTACCTTGGTGCAAGACTACACCCGAAATAATTCTTTCCCTTTTTAACTGTTGGACCTGTACGTATAGCAATTTTAATAACTGACCTTTTTCAAAGGAACTGTGCCTTTTCTCGGTTATCCAAGAGAAACCATGAACGATCCAAATCTCTACTTTTGTGACTATGATTTACATTCTGTTTAAGGTTGTCTTTGCATTCTGAAAATGTTCTTGGACTCCAGTAATACCCCCCCCCCCCTCTCTCTCTCTCTCTCGCAAGCTCGTCGTCTCAACTGGAAAATCTCCTCATGGCCGAAAAACATTAGACTGTACAGAGGCACTTTTTGTGTAGCTTAATAACGTTCTAATTCTGCAGAACCAAGCTTACGATTCACTGATCCGCTAGCTAAATACTGTCGCATACCAAGCATACCTACTGGCCTTGGGCGAGCAAGCCGTTCGCTGCACTAGCCTAGTGTACCGCTTGACAGCTCCGCTCTGCACAACGGAACGCAGAGCACCGGAAAGCAACCGGAACGGGAAAATCTTCCAAGCCTCGGAAGCAGAGAAAGAAGAGATACCAGATACGACGGGAAGAAGAGATAGACCACTCGACTGAGGAGAGAAACGTCGTGCTTGTCGAGTTGAGATGTTTACTTGTAACCTGTTCAAAGAGGAACCTACGGTGTGTCTGGCAGCCAGCCCAATCCCCTAGCGGCTGAGCTGTATAGCGGGGCAGCAGCACATCCAAATGAATGGTCAGCTTAGGCACAGTTCACACGCACCGCCAAACCACCTCAAGATCGAGACCACAGCTGGTGGTGGGGATGTCTGACCAGTATCCCATGGTATATACGTAAATCGCAGTACAAACACCAAAAGTCTAGTGTACGTGGTGTGGATGGTCGACGTTGACGTCTGTGTACGTGGCTTGCCCACGCTTTTTTGCGGCTTTGTAGGTTTGTTTACTCAACCTCAAGGTCATGAGCCTATATCGACTCAAAGCTGTGTAAAACATCAAAGGGCCAATCACGGGCTAATTAGCAAAATCTTCACCACTAACATTTACAAAAACAGTTTATTCTCATAGTTATCAATGAAAGATTGTCCTATTCGTTATCACGGCCGGTACAATGCATATGTATGCGCGACAAAAAGTTTGATGCACGTGACTAGATGCCGCTCCGACCGTTGGCCCAAGGCCGGCCTGAGCTGAGCGCCAAATTTCCCTCTGGGCATCAGATCAAGCAGTCTCCGCGATATTTTGATTGCGCACTCGATCACGTTTCATCAAATGACTGCGCAATAGCAAAACAGTGGATCAGCTGGAAACATGCTTTCCAACGATACCAAATACATAGGGGTTGGTGTTCGGAAAAGAAGACTGGCCGAAGGACTTTGCGATATTTCCTGGCGTAGAGCCCTTCAGCTTGGACAGTACTTTGAGACTTAGTTTTCGTTTTCGAGTAGTTTTTCGGAAGATTACGAAACGGGGAAAAGATTTCTACACGCTATCTGTGGTGGCGCGATAGCAAACCGGCCTTGCGACAATTTTTCTGGGGCGCTAACGCCCCAGCAAGACTGCATCTTTCGCAGCGTCAACATGGCCAAGGCCCTCCCTTAGCGAGGCAGGTGAGTAAAATTCAGTCAATTCTCAGTCAACATGCTATCTTTTGGATTGTTATGTAGAAGAAGCTGTGAAACGGTTATCGTACAACACTACACAATTCTTCGCCAGAAGCGATCAAACAGGTTAGATGTATAAATGGCGGCTAGAAAGAAACAACTATGTACATGTGCACGCTCACTCCGAATTGTTACAGCAATCAAGTCTTCCGGCTT
>JAOWAW010011801.1:0-18378 GCA_028565695.1 Nicola tetela | reverse complement strand
GGCCCTCAGTAAGAGCATTCCAGGGGCCACTGCTCTCCTAGAACAATTAATGCACCATACATACAGCACATACATATGCATACATTAGGGAACACGTTGCTTAGTAACACCTTGTCACATCTTGTATGGTTTTGATGCCTATAGTAATATGCATTCACACCCTCACTGCAATAGTATAAGTATCTCTAGCTCTCTGTATTCCCTTGTCTTTCTTATGACTAATGAAGCCAGAAGCATTTCTGGCGAAACATCTTATGAAAAAAGTTTCTTGCGACTGGTGTGCTGGGAAATCCTCTTCATGTTATGACTACCTAGTCAGGATCACTCAAGTTCGAGATTTAAATTTTCCCATATACTGAAAGGTTGTCACACACACCTGAACATAACTTGGACAGGGAAACACTAGCATTCATCAAGTTGCAACAGGTTGCTACTATTTGCACCTTGTGCCATCTACGCCTGTTTTCATCATAAGAATCAGCTCCAGGCCCTCACCAGGAGCATGACCGAACTCATCAGTAGCCGCAAGTAAAGAGGTATAATTCAGGAAATCCTGTATCCCTAAAACAAGGAAGAAAGAACTAGCCACATGCTCAGTATTTAAGCCTACCTCTTTCATGCTAACAGCCAAAAATTACACGCACGTGCAAATCTAAGATTTCATCATTCTCAACCAATTATTTTCTCTTCCATGACATAACGCTGGGAAATAGGATCTTAGAGGGCAACTCAATGCCATCATCAAAATTTCGCCAAGTTAAGTTTTGGCTAGATCATCTTCTTCCCTTTGGAAAGTCTCTGCACGAAGCAGCTGCCTCACTTTCTTCAACCACTTCTTTCGCAAATGCAATGATCACACTAGTATTGCAGGTTCACCTTATGTTGTATTGGATTGTGGGGACAAGAGGGCCATAATTCCTGAAACTGCAGGCCAACAAAAGTAATTGCATCTCTTCTATAAATAGTTGGAAACATAGAATAGCCAGTGGAGGACTGCTTGGCTATTCAAAAAACCAACATTGCTGGGGCATGCAAGCCATCAGTCCCAATCTGCTGGCTGCTCTGTAAGTAGTATAGTAAGTGGGGGTTCTGGGACACTCAGTCAAACCCTGTTAAAATACTCTGTCAGATCTCCGTTAACATATAGCAATCAATCCCCGTTAAAAATCCCTGTTCAGCATTCTCAGGCAAACCCTGTTAAAATGCTCCATCAGATCCCCCGTTAACATATAGCTCTCAAAACCCCATTAAAAATCCCTGTTAAGCATTCCCAGGCAAACCCTGTTAAAATGCTCTGTCAAATCCCTGTTAAGATTTAACAGTACTTCACCTTCGCAGCCGTCACCATCGATAGCAGGTATGGCGTTGCCTCAATCATTTAGGTACAGGGACAATGGCTCTCTACAGAGCAGCCAAGCTCAAGTCTATGCCAATCGATTTTTGCAATAAATCAATTGTATTGTGCCAATCGATTTTTGCAATAGATCAATTGTATTGTGCCAATTGATTTTTGCAATAGATCAATTGTATTGTACCAATCGATTTTTGCAACAGTTCAATTGTATTTTACAATCTGTGGTGCAAAAATTCCTGTGAAGTCGCCTCGATCGTTTAGACATCGCCTCAGTCAAAAGGTATTGCCCATGGTGTCAGCGTTTTGCCACCTCAACCTCAAATGAGAGGGGTTTAAAGAAATGTCATCTACTAAGAAATCAAAGCAAATGAAACAAATTGGTTGAGAACATTCACCCATTGCTGAAACAGGTGCAGTCTCGAGACGACGCCAAATCGGTGACTACTCCCGGTGCATGGGCCAATCATCTCGAGTAAGGGGATGTAAAGAAATGCCCTCTACTAAGAAACCAAAGGAAATGAAACGATCTGAATGTCTACAGCCAACCTCACAATTGGCTGGCAAAGCCTACTGGGACGGACTCAAGCGCCTATTCAAAACACCCATAGCCACTAGGGTGAAATGCACTGCCATGACCAAGAAGGGACAACCGTGTAAGTATTGGACTGCGAATGCCAATGGCTTGTGTGGTCATCACCAGCCGAGGACACTTGCATCCAAAGACTACTTCGACGGCTTCAAGAGGTTGTTCAGAGGTAAGATCGTGAAGCCACCGCCATAGCCGGCCTATACCACAGCTGTGAGAGCATTCAAAGGCTTTGACGAAGGGTACAATATCCGCGTTGCAAAGTGTGTCAAAGACCCATTCAGCTATCTGAATAGCAAAATGAAAGACGTCGCAAAGCTGCTACGCCACAAACTCTCTGAGCTGAAAAACATCAAGGTCTTGGCCACGGTTCAGGTTGAGTTCATCAAGCCGGTAAGTGATGAGCCTGTGACTTCTCAGCCACACATGACATCAAGCCCTTACATGATCATGAATGAAGCCAAGATCAAAGATGTGGTGGACAGAGTAGTCGAAGAACTGACTCAAAGAATCACGAACTATCAATAGGAAGGCTACGACTGGGTCTTCAACAAGTTGCTACGCTTCCAGGTAAATGTGCACAAGCACATTCTGCTTAAAGGCTCTTCCTACATGGAGATACCTCCTGAGGTGTCGTTCACAAAGGCGGTCATCAACATCAAGAATGACGACAACAAGTGCTTCATGTGGAGTGTACTGGCTGCTTTACACCTGTAGGAGATACACCCTGAGAGGGTCTCAAAGTACAAACAGTATGAAAGTGAGCTCAACTTTGACGGGATTGAATTCCCAGTGACTCATAAAGACGTACCGAAATTCGAACGGCAGAATCAAACCTCTGTCAACGTGTACAGCTATGATGAGAAAGAGGTTTACCCTCAACGCATGACCAAGGCGAGATTTCAGAAGCAAATTGACCTGCTCTACTTCAAAGACAAAGAGAACAGCCACTACTGCTTGATCAAGGACTTCAATAGGCTGATGTTCAGTTATAGTAAACACAAATGCAGGAAGTACTTCTGTAAACACAGTCTCCTCGCATTTAACCATGAAGAGCTGCTCATCGAGCATGAACTGTGAGTGCATGGCAATCAACAGCTCGCAGAAGACTATACTGCCTGAGCCGAAAAAGGATGAATTTTTGCCACTGTTAAATTTTACCAACTATCACAAGGGCTTGAAGGTGCCTTTTATCATCTATGCAGATTTAGAGTCGATCACTCAACCAATCACGCAAGCCGAGAGAGACCCAGAACGGTCATTCACAGACGGCTATCAAAAGCACATCCCATGCAGATTTGCCTACAAAGTTGTGTGTATCAATGATACGTATACCAAAAACATCATCGTGTATCATGGTGAGGACTGCATCCAAAAGTTCATCAAGGCTTTGATACATGAGAGAAGCATATTAGAGGCATCCTGAAAAAAATAGAAAGCCATCAAGGGTGACTCCTGAAGATGAAGAGAGATTCAAAGCTGTCACGCATTGCCACATCTGTGGGGGGAACTTACTCACCGAGAAAGGTGACAACAGAGTTCAAGATCACTGTCACCTCACTGGTAAGTTCAGAGGAACCACTCACAACAAGTGCAATCTAGACTATCGGTATCCTCTTCATACTCCTTTGGTTTTCCACAACCTTCGTAGGTACGACTCTCACTTGATCATGCAGCAGCTCGGTGAGTTCGATGGTGAAGTCACACGCATCCCAAACAACATGGAAAAGTACATCAGTTTCTCCATCACCGATAGGTATGTAAAGATTGATAGTGTTGATATAGACAAGAAAATATGAGCTGAACTACAGACCTTCACTGATCTGGACTATGAAAGAGATGACAAGGCCCACACACAGCATCTCACAAAGATAGGTGGTAAGTTCAAGAAATTCGCTGTATTCAAAACACTCATCAAGGAAGTGACAGTGGAAGAGATGAAGCGATTCATCCACAAATATCTCCAATCCAAAGATCAATTCAACGTGTTTTATCATAAGTTTACTGGGAAAGAGTAGGAGAAGAAGATAAACTGGTATACCTTGACATTTATTGACAGCCTACAGTTCATGAACTCCTCTCTCGAGAACCTAGTGAAAAACCCGAAGGCGGCGGGTATGGACAACTTCAAGCACACCTGCAATGAATTTCCTAACCCAGAAACCCTCGAGCTCCTCACTAGGAAAGGTGTCTATCCATACGACTACATGAACGGCTTTGAACAGTTAGAAGAAATGCGACTACCACCAAAGACAGCGTTCTACAGCCAACTCAACGATGAGAACATCAGCAACGGAGACTACAAGCATGCCAAGACTGTTTGGGAAACACTCAAGATCTAGATTATGGGTAAGTACCACGACTTCTACCTCAAGACAGATGTGCTCCTGCTGGCTGACATCTTCGAGAACTTCCTTCTTTCGCAAGACTTGCTTGAGGGGCTACAAGCTTGACCCAGCGTATTACTTCACAGCTTCCGGATTGAGTTGGGATGCTTAATTGCAAAAGAGCTGCATGACTCTGGAACTGTTGATGGATGTGGACATGCATCTGATGATCAAGAAAGGCATTCGTGGCAGCATCTCCACCATCACGCATTGGTACAGTGAAGCCAACAACAAGTATATGAAATCACACGATCCTTTGAATGACAGCAAGTACATCATCTACCTCGACGCAAACAACCTCTACAGTTGGGCCATGAGTCAACCACTTCCTATGTGGAGCTTCAGGTGGATGGATCCTAAGGATATGCCGGATGTGACGACAGTACCAGGTGATTCACCCAAAGGCTACATTCTCGAAGTTGACCTGGAGTATCCACTGGAACTTCACAACAAGCACAACGACTACCTGCTTGCACCTGAGAATGTCCTTGTCAAAACCAGCATGCTGTCTGACTATGTGAAGACTTTTAAGAAAAAGTTTGACATGGGTAACTCAAGGGTACCTAAGCTGGTACTAAACTTGAACGGTAAAACCAAGTATGTCGTACACTACCACAACCTAAAGCTCTACCTCTCCCTTGGCATGAAACTGATGAAGGTCCACAGGGTCATTGAGTTTGATCAAGCGCCGTGGATGAAGAGCTACATCAACTTCAACACTGCAAGATGGAAAGAAGCCAAGAACGCATTTGAGAAGGACTTTTTCAAGTTGATGAATAACAGCATCTTTGGTAAGACTACGGAGAACCTACGCAAGCAAGTTGATGTCAAGCTGTGCAACAATGAGAAAGAGAGAACAAAGCTGGTGTCGAAATCACATTTCAAAGCCATGAAGATCGTCACCAAGAACTTCGTGGCCATCGAGATGTGGAAGACGACACTGAGGTTGAACAAACCGATCTACTGCGGACTCACTGTCCTCGACAACAGCAAAGCACTGCTGTACAACTTCCACCACAACTACATCAAGAAGCAGTACGGACCCAATGCCAAGTTGCTCTTTGCCGACACAGACAGTCTGTGCTACAAGATCATGACAAAGGACATCTACCAGGACATGTACAGCGACAAGGATCGGTTAGACTTCTCTGATTACCCTGTCGATTGCCCGTTCTACGATCCGACCAACAAGAAAGTGATTGGGAAATTCAAGGATGAGACAGTGCTCAAACTGATCACGGAGTTTGTAGGCCTCCACTCCAAAATGTACTCGTTCAAGACAGAGGAGTACGAGAGCAAGAGGGCGAAGGGCATCAGGAGAGGAGTCATGAGAAAGAACATCATGCATGGTAGCCACATGAAGACACTGCACGACCAGACACAGTCACTGGTGCAAATGAAAACAATCCACTCCAACCATCACCAGATCAAGTCCTACAACTCAAGAAGGTTGGACTGAGCTGCTACGACGATAAGTGGTACATCACAGATGACAGTCAAGCAACACCAGCCTATGGACATGTTGACATTAGTACTGATACATGTAGTAGGGACTGTGATCAAGGTGTTGAAACCCTGAAGTAGTCAAGAACAATGACCCCATTGAGTCTAGAGCCATCTGTGTTTACATCATTATGGTGTGAAGTTTCTTGTTCTCACACCAAAGTTACGTCACAAAACACCCCTAGTAGAGCTTGTCTTCAGAAAAAGGATGTGTGCATGGCTTAGGTGTAGAATCTGCAACCAAAAGAAATCCTGTCAAAGAAATAAAAGAATGTCGATCAGCAAGTTTGGAACGAGACAGGAAGGCTTTGGTAGTGTAGACTTGACAGCTTACGCCAAGCGGGCAGTTGTGAATGCTCTGCATTGGGTGGATGAGTGGCTGACAGCAAAGGTCGATGTCATCGAGGAGAAACTCCCAGTTCTCGAGGAGCACGTTGAGGCTGTTGAAAACCTGCAAGACCCCCGAGGTCCTGAGAGGATTGAAAGGCCCACAAGGTCCCGCTGGTCCTCAAGGATCAATGTGGCACACAGGGACGAGAGACCCAGACATGCACCTTGGCGTGGTCAATGATTATTATCTGAACTACATTACTGGCGATGTTTTCAGGAAAAACGGGCACCCTGTAGCTTGGCATCCGTTTGCTTACATTAGAGGTCCGCAAGGAGACCAAGGACCTCATGGCCTGCTGGTCCAATGAATGTACCTGTGTGTAGACTCTTGTACAAGAACCTAGCTGATATCCTCAAGAAGACCATTCATTACACCCTGGCCACACCGGATACTTACTACACAAACATCAACTACATGCCATCCAAGACTGCTGACGGTAATTATGCATCCGAGAGGTACCCAAGCAATCCCTGCAGCAACCTTTTGTTTTCAGGAAGTTCAACTTCGCTCTATTTTTATTCTGCATGCAAACTTGATCGCATCTCAAGTCAAGAGACAAACATTGTCAATCTGCTTAGACTAGCTTCTGCCAGACTGATCTATTTTCAAATTGGAAGACGAGCAAACGGACCACAGCTCCAAGTGTATTACAAGTATCTTGTTGCTGAGGTGTTTCATCAACATCGGTCTGGATTGTCAACTGATGCTTGGATAAAACTCTGATCGTTAAAAGACCCTTGTCTCACAAATCAGTGGAAGTTTGCAGGATGGTTCACCTACCTGACAGAGGGCTCTAAGACAACTGTCCTTTCACACCTCCTGATACAGTGATCACCCTCACTGAACTTCAGCCAGGGGTGTTTGCTCAAGGAAATCACACTCATCAATATTTCTCTGCAGTTAGCACCACACTGCTATCCAATCAAGAAGAAGAGCTTGTAGAGTTCTTCCTTACAGACTGAATATAAAACAAAAATAAAGATTCATGGAGATGATCAACTTTGATACAGGAGAGAGCAGGAGTGAAAAATTGAGGAATCACTTTCTTCTCCCCGATTGTCATTACATGCTCATAGGACCAACAGGATGCGGTAAAATCAACACGCTTTGCAACATGCTGCTCCAGTGGATGAACCCCGACAAAATTGTGATCTACACCATCAATCCTGATAAAAAAAATACTCGATGTTGCAAGATTTCTTCGATTTGATAGAAGACAAAACAAGTGAATATGTTCTCGATATTGAATTTCCTGAAGACGTCGTGCCCGTGGAGGACTTAGACGATGAAGAGAACAAAGTTATCATGTTTGATGACATTAAAATCGATAAGCAAAACATGGATCGAATCAAGGAATACTTTTCACTCAGTTGAAACAAGAACTGCAACTGCATCTACATCTGTCAGAGTTATTATGATGTTCTGAAATACATCAGACGAAACACAAATTGTTTCTGTCTCTTTCCGTCGTTAGATACCAGGATGTTTTGAACGTTGCAACCGATCACGCAAGAAGCTTGGGAAAAGACGAGTTTCAGAAGATTTATTGAGAAGCAACATCAAAGCCTCATCGTTTCATGTGCTTGGACAAAACGGCGAAGCATGTTCCCGAGATGTATTGACAAAACTTTGACGGCTTTTACAACAACTTGACAACATCTTGACAGCATCTTGACAATATCTCAACGATAATTCGCAATAAATCTGTCGAAAGAGATGTGAGATGAAAAGAAAGGAAAAATTTGCTTAAGAATAAAGATGACGGATTTTCAAACGGTGAAAAGTATTGCTGATAGAAAGAAACTCATCACTAAGTTTATGGAGAATCATGACAGACTTAGGAAATGAGTGGGTGACGAGAAGATAGGAAAGCAACAATTTCAATGTGAGGTAGCGGTGGAGCTGCAAAAGCCAGTAGTGGAACAGCAGAAAAAGTTAGAGGAAGAGCAACAGAAAAAGACCGATGACAGGCAAATCCAGTTGATTGCCAAGCTGCAAGAGAATCAGGAAGTGATCACTGAAAAGTTGGATGATCAGGACTAAGCCCTTCCCCAGAACCTCTTGTTGACACAGCAGCAACTTCTCCAGTTGCAGCAACCTGCTCTGCAACCTGCCCCGCAACCTGCCCCGCAACCTGCACTGCCAGGGCTCGCAGCTGCGCATCCAACTACACCAACAAAACCAAGAATTGACATAAACCCGGATGTTGGATTGGACATAAACCTTTGAGAGCAATGAATTTGCGAACACTGAGCGAATTGACCACTATTCCCATTGAACGGACTGAGACCATAAAACAACAGATCGCAGCACCTTTGAGAAGTTTGAATGTGCAGAGCAGATGGTGTGGTTTCACAGAGCAGAAACGGAAGGAACTAGAGACTCTGAGGCAATACAACAGTGGTCTCCGGCTGCTCATCCAGGGTAAAAAGGTTGCAATTGTGCTGACCAGAACTGGTCAGGGAATCATTAACAAAAAGTCTAAGAATCACTACAAACTAACCACTGACAGCATGTTTGGCAACCTTTGGGTAGATCCAGAAAAACTCGGTCAACTAAAGTTGGAAGCTTACAGAGAAGGCAAGCAAGGCGAGAAACTGCTGAATTGAAATATTGATAGAGACTTTCTAGAATCAATAACGAAATGATACAACTCGAAGTAGATGTACAGTTCTGCAGCTGTCAAAACCTTCTCCAAGCTCATTGATCTGAGTGGTGAGATGAACCCTCAATCAAAAAAATACGGTGTGGGTTGGATGTCCTACTATAAGACTCCTGATGAACTGGTGGAAAGACTTGATATTTTAATTGGTTCGAAGCAAGGTGGTAAAGTCTCTTGAGCAATAGATAATGAAATTGTAACCATTTTGGATAAGTTGTTTGAAGATAAGGTCATCACTAAAGGCCAATACAAAAAATTTTTGATGCCTACATATAAAGATGACCTTTGAAACGACTTTGCTTTTGGACAGCAACATGGCTTCAGGGAGAAGTTCCAATTTCACTGTTTATTTCAGTCCTCTGATCGAGTTGGACATTCGGAAAATTTACGAATTAGCCCTCATCTTGGCTGATATTTGGTACTCGTGGCATAACGTCCACGAGAAGAATAACAAGTTCAGATACTGCCCTGACGTTGGTTCTACTTGGATCAATTTAATCCTTCCTGCTGGAGTGTACAACATCATTGACATCAATGCAGGGATAAAGCGATTGCTCAAGGCAAAAGGAGACAATCCTGATAACATCAGCATCGAGTCTGACTACAACGCTCTGAAAAGTAGAATCCTTCTAAAAGGTGGTTACCAAGTCAATATTCAAGATAAAAATTCAAGCGGTAACCAGAGAAATATCTTAGGCTTCAATTCCAAACTACTTGATAAAAACGGCAACCACGACAGTGATAAGCTGGTGGATGCCACAAAAATTAACAGCATGTCGATTCGATGCAGCTTGGTGAACAGTTCCTACATCAACGGAATGCAGACGGACATCATTCATTCGTTCAGTCCAACTTTGCCCCCTGGGTATCTCATGAGTATTCAACCTCGGAACTTGATTTATCTACTGATCACGAAACAATCGCAAATATCGCAACTGACCATTCGAATCACAAATCAAAGCGGGTATAAACTCAATCTCAAAGAGAACGACCTTTTACATTTTGTTGAGGGAACAAACATAATTGTGATATAGATAAAAATGTTGATACAAAGGAATCTGTTGTCTAAGCGGAAGATAATTGGTGGAAGTATTTTCGGAAATCTTTTCAATTCTGCTAGAAAGCTAGCCACCTCAGCCATCAAAGTGGCTTTGAAGAACGTCTGTCAAAAGGCAAGTAATGTGTTGAAGTTGGCGAACGTGAAGAATCTAGTGAAGGATGCGGCTGACTTATCAAAGAAGGCTATCCTTGATGTAGCTATGCAAAAAGCTGAACAGTTAGGAGCTGATTTAGTGCAGAGAGTGCTCTTGAGGGTATTAACTTCAAAAAGAGTGCCGTCTGTGATAAAGGAAACAATCAGTCAATTGGCATCTAATCCTTGAGCTAAGAAAGCCCTTACCAAGAAATCGAAAGAACTGATCAAGAGACTGACCAATCAAGCCCCCTTGTCAGATACCTCCCGGGCAATGATCAGCAATATTTTAGTGGGAAGCGGTGTTCAAAGACTTTGAAAAAAGTCATAATAATTATAAAGAAGAATGGCGAAGGAAGTTGTAGCTCCGTATTGGAAAGTTTTCGACCCACCATTGATAGATCCACTGCTGAGTATCAGTACATCGAATATCAGCAACGGGATGGCAATCAGATGAATAAACTGGATGGCAGGATTTACACGATTGAAATGAGAGACTTGGACGCGTATTTACTCCCTCATAAAGCGATGCTTGAAGTTAGAGGACAGCTAGTTGTAGCAGCCATCGATGTGGATTATGTTGCCCAAGAAGTGATACTGATTAACGGAGGTTGGAGTCTGTTTCAGAGTGCAAAATATGAAATGAACAACAACACCGTTGAGGAAATCACACATCACCTTCCTCAAGCTTTGGCAATTATGAATTTATTGTCTTACAACAATGATTATGGTAGATCTTCAGCGACAAACATGCTCTGGTGTAAAGATACCAGAACAGCTGGAGCAAATTCCCTTAAATAAAGAAGTGCTTTTCCAGCTGCAGTAATCTCAGACAACACTTGGGCTGGTGCAGATAACACAACCTGAGCTGAAGCAAAGGACCGTCCTTGCTGCACTGACAGCGAATCTTGATAACGCAGGCTACAACCAAGGATTTGCCTTGTGAAAGGCTATCACAACTGGAACTAAAGACACTTGTCTGTTCCTTTCTCTTTCACAAATCTTCGGATCTCGCAAAGACATCGACACTGCTTTCATCAGAGTTAAGCACACTTATGAGTTCACACATGAGGCAGCAGCCAACTACGTTTTGAGGGCTCACGGGGTCGATGCTGGAAAATTCAACATCAAGCACATCAGTCTGTGGATGCCAAAATTAACACCAAGCCTTGCTGTACAATCAGAACTGGAAGGGAAACTTGTTGGTGGCGTGATGAGACAGTTGTATTTTGAACAAGTCTGAATCTATCAAAATGCTTATAACAATGCACAGACCAACGTGATCTGGAGAGTAACAACCAATAGCAGCAAACACCTGCCTAACTATGTCTTTGTAGCCTTCCAACTTCAATCGAAATACAGAAATCAAGAAGCGAACCTGGTCGTGTTTGATGCAAGTACGTTTTCTTGGATCTTGTGTTGGATTTACAGCACGCGGTTTCCTGACCGAGAATTGGACGTTAATTTCGCTCCTGCAAGTCGTAATTACAGACAACCTTACATGATGTTCTAAGAGGTGATTCAGAAGTACCAAGACACTGATAGTGGTAATCAGGTTTCAGTGGAAGATTTTGCGAGTTCGTTCCCAGTTATCACGTTTAACGTTAGCTATCACAAGGAGCTACTGCAAGGCAGTCCTGCAGACATCGAAATCAGATGGTCACTGTCTGCAAATTTCGGAGGAAACTACTACGCCTATGCTCTGGTGTTGAGCGATTGGTTCATGCAGCTGGAAGGACTCTCTGGTAAAATGAACGTGATCGTGTAAAAAAAGATGGATTTAAATAAACATATATTACGTCAAGTGTAAAACGAAAACTGGTGATGTATCACAGCAAGCAGCTGTAACAAAAAATGGACGACCGATGATTAAATCGACTTGTGCAGTGTGTGGGAGTCGAAAATCTCGATTTGTCAGTCGTTCTCAAATTCTTGGTGGGTCTTTGGGAAAATTGTTTGCCCCTCTTCTGTCCAAAGTTACAATGCCACTCGTGAAAGAAGCAGCTAGGAAAGTTCTGCCTGCTGTTGGGATGGCAGCTGCTACTGGCGCAATCTCAGGATTGACACACAGGGCGGCAGTGTCATAGCAGAAAGAAAAAACTTGTTGTGTGTAAATAAAGAATCAAACATGTCATATCAAACGTACGGAGTTTCTTTGACTGAAGGGCAAAAGCAAAATCTTTGTGCAGTCGTTAATGCGAGGTGTGGTATCACTTTACGATCGTCTGCCAAACAATTAGCGGGACCCGACAAGCTCATGCTAACGAGAACCCAAGTCAATTGAATCCAGAAATCCGAAGTGGCAGGGCGGGGTGTAGAGGTAAAACTGTCTAAGACTCAAACAAGTAAACAAGGTGAATTTGGTCCATTTGGTGCAAGTCTATTGGCAGGAGTTGCAGCACCAATGATCACTAAAATGTTAGGATTTGGCAGGCAAGGTCGGTTCGTTAGGACAGGTCATGATCTACTGAAACCTGGAGCAATTGTCAATCCAGTGGCCGGTTGTGGGCTTCAGCTGCCTGGCACCGGTCATGGGCTTCAGCTGCCTGGTACAAGGCAAGGTCATGGAAAAAAAGCAGGGGATTTCTCTGGGCACTCCCAGCTTTCATGAGATAAGACATCTGTCTAACTTTGATATTGATCAGACATTGAAAAGCATGAAAACTTCCATGGGATCTACTCCAAGGACATGCTACCGAAGAAAATCGGAGGTGATGACAGCATCGTGATAAGCACGCAGGATTTCCTTGATGGTAACAGAACTCATCAGGTTGCGTTGTAAATCAACTGGATTCGAAACATGTCAAGTATTTCAACAGCTTTGGCGTTCACCTGAGTGATGATGTCATTCAGTTTATGGGAACAAGTTGAAAAGAAGGCGTCTTCAGTGACTCGCACATTCAAGATGTCAACAGCATGATGTGCAGCTACTACATCTGCTACTTCATCATAGAGAGATCGAGGGGTAGGAACATGCTTGACATTCTTTTGGACTTCTCAGAACTGGAAATCATTGAAAATATGATTCGTTTTGCCAATGAAGTCCATTTCGGACGCGGTGTAAAGAAACAACTAAAGTCGCAGCTAGAGTGGAAAGATCAGTTGGCCATTGAGCTTCATAAGCCCACCAGGAGAAAGTTTCGTCGAAGACGAGTGATTGTCAAGGAATTGACGATGTTTGGAGTGCCGATTTGATTGACGTACAGTGGAGTAGCAAACAAAACAAAGGCTACAAGTATTTGCTCAGCATCATCGATGTTTCCTCGAAATATGCCTGGGTAGTTCCTCTGAAAGATAAAATGGGGAAGTCGATCACTGATGCTTTTCAACAAATTGTCAAGATGAGCGGGAGGAAACCAGGGAAATTGTGGGTTGATCAGGGCATCGAGTTCTACAATCGAGTGTTTCGAGGCTGGTTGAAGGATCACGGTATCGAAATGTACAGCACTCACAACGAGGGAAAAGCGGTCGTTGTTGAAAGGTTCAATCGCACGTTGAAAGAGTGGATGTGGAAATATTTCAGCGCCAATAACACCCACAGGTACATCGATATTCTCGACACGCTCGTTAGTCTTTACAACACTAAATACCACCAAAGTGTCAAAATGAAGCCAAAGGAGGCTTCCTTGAAGAAGAATGAGGAGGAGGTGTACGTGAACCTTTATCAAAAAACAGTTAGAGCACCACTGCCGGCCAAGTTTCAAATAGGCGATCGAGTGCGCATCAGCAAAAAGAAAGCAATCTTCGAGAAGGGGTACACTCCAAGATGGACTGAGGAAGTTTTCAAGATTTATTGAGTCCAACCAACTAATCCAGTGACTTACAAGCTCGAAGATCTGAATGGTGAAAAGATAGATGGTTCTTTCTACAAGCCGGAGTTGCAGGAAACACAACAGGAGGTATTTAGGATTGAAAAGGTCTTGAGAAGAGATACTAAGTAAGAAGAATGGTATGATCCTGGGGAAGTAGAAAGGCTATGTGCCTCAGTTCAATTCATGGATACCCGCAAGCAATTTGGAGCGTCTGTAAAAAAAGAAAGAAAAAAAGTTTTCTAGATATAATAAACGAAAGATGGAAACAACAACTCAAATCTTGTGCCAACCCATCGATGTCATGGTCAACTTCAAAAGCAACAAGTCCAAGTACGGTGAACTCAACCTCAACAACATCGGTAATCCATACATCCAGTTCAGCGGTGAAGAGTGCGTTATGGATGCTGTGACAAAATACGGGACTTCTCTAAAATTCGACATGTCATCTGATGTTTGCTAGGCTGTCATGAAGATCGAAAATGCGCTCTACAATGAAGGTTACTCTGTCAACAGGCGGGTGAAGACATTCAAGGACCAACAAAGGGTGGAAATCAAAAGACCCCTTCTGTTTGTTGATCTAGATAAGACGTACGAAATCTACAATCAAGATGGGAAGCTGTTGTGATTGTGTGATCCACGTGCACATTGTGTAAGCTTTCACCTTCTCACCTGATACACCTTCCCTTCACCTTCTCACCTGATACAGCTCTTCACGTACACGCATGCAACACTCTCGTTCCCGTCTCAGCCCCCTACTTATTGTGCTGTCATTGTGTCTTACTTGTTGTTCTTACGAATATACCCAGACCAGTTAAAACAGAAGCAAGTAGACCCCGAACAGATCAAGCAGCACTCCATCCATACCGGCTTCATTAAAGTGAAGTGGGTTTATTGAGATCTTTCGATGGATGACATCTCTCTGAAACTCATGATGCTCACTAAATTCAGGGGGAAAGAACCCATCAACTTACTCTCTCTTCTAACCAATTCAAATGATGGACTTCTCAAGTGCGAACTCAATTGTTTGAATTCTGAAACCTTCGTTTGATGTCAGTGCTCGCTCGTCACCAATCAAACACCTGCAGACATGGTGGCTTTGTAGTCGCCACCTATTCAACTTATTCTTGAATTTTTTTCCAATGCCATTGAAAAATAATCCATGATCGCATTAGAGGAGTAGCGCGAGAAGTATGCCCTTCACTATAGCAAGAGCTACTGCTTGCTGGCGAGCCTTTCTTGCTTCTTTCTGTGGTTGCGCTCCAGACACTTCGCTTTCGTCTTCTTGCGATATTCGGTGTCTTCCCAGTATCGCTTTCTCATAATCTCAGCACATCATGCCTTATGCTCCTCCTTGTTTTTCTCATACCACTCCCTCTGGTAAGCTCTCCTCCACTCCCTCCTTGCACATGCAGAGCATCGTGGCTCGTTGAAATTATTTCTTTCAATTTGTTCCATTTTTGATTTCTTAGAAGAGGGCACTCCTTTAAACCACTTTTCATTTGAAGTTGAGGTGGCAAAACGCTGAGGTCGTATGATGTTGCCGGACCTCAGAACAAAATTGAAGACAGAGACCAATTGAATTGCGGTTGTCGCCTATTCAACATTTTTTGGGCTTGTGGTTGAAGAAGAAGAGCAACGTGTTGTTCTTTCTGGTGATGCTGGTGCGCTAAGACGATGTTGCCAATTTCGTTTTGATGACACCGAAGTACTGTTAAGATTTAACAGGGATTTGACGGAGCATTTTAATGGGATTTGATTGGGAATGCTTAACGGAGATTTTTAATGGTGTTTGACGGCTATATGTTAACAGGGATCTGACGGAGCATTTTAACAGGGTTTGCCTGGGAATACTTAACAGGGATTTTTAATGGGGTTTTGACAGCTATATGTTAACAGGGGATCTGATGGAGCATTTTAATGGGGTTTACCTGGGAATGCTTAACAGGGATTTTAACGGGGTTTGACGGCTATATGTTAACGGGGATCTGACGGAACATTTTAATGGGGTTTGACTGAGTGTCCCAGAACCCCCACTTACTATACTACTTCTGTAGGCTTCTCTAGATCTGTAGGTATATATTTGCCTACATAACTACAATATGCAATGACAAACCCTGAAGGTCATTTGCAAAGAAATTCAAAGTGATAGCAAGTATGTTCTTCTGGAAGAGCAATAACTCCCACCATAATCATACACATATATCTAGCCAAAATAACTTGGAGTTTTTGTTTCTATTGCAGATCCTTCCGTGTATGCTCTTGTAGCGGAAAATGCTGCGGTTGGTGCTGTTGTGACACCAGTGCGGATTCCAATGGATGTTGGAACCATCAATGGGACAATAAACATCGTAGATATGGATTTCCGTACTCTTGGACTTACTAATTTGATAACACAGTTTACGTATCGACAGTTTGGCAATGAAACAGCGGGAGACACCAGAAATGTGTTGACCACAGTGGTGAATGCAGCAAATGACCGATGCTTCCATGTACCATTCACTCTCTTAGTAATTATTCATGGCTTTAATCGATTCTCTTTGATCCCAATTAATGTCACCCGTCGGCGAGGACCAATGTTTCCTTCAGTATCTCTGATTGTGCCTGATAGCAAGGTCAGTGGTGATGCAATTGGTGCAATTACTGTAACAGTGGACCCACCTGCTACAACATTAACAAATACTTCAATTGTTGGTGGTAACGGTTCTAGCCTATTTCAGGTCACTTGTACTGGCAACCAATTGACATTCAGACTGACCACTACACTCATACACACTTCCAGGACTCAGTACTATGAATTAACTATACAAGCTGAGGATGATGCAAAGGGGAAATCTGGAAGTGTGGATGGAGAAAATCGCACTGCTTACCACAATGGAATAAGTAATGGTACAGTAATCATTATTGCTTTACCAGGTCAGTACTGGTTGTGGTGGGCTTGATGAAGCTTTTTCTCCAGTTTAAATTTCCATTTTCAATAATTGGTGAAAGGATGACGGTCAAAATGCAGCTGGGCTTTAGGAAATTAACTTGTACCAAAGGAGCATAAAGCTACATTTGTAACATAAAGCTATATTGTAACATAAAGCTATATTGTAACATAAAGCTACATTTGTAACATAAAGCCATATTTGTAACATAAAGCTACATTTGTAACATAAAGCTGTATTTGTAACATAAAACTCTATCTGTAACATAGAGCTATATTGTACATGAAGCTACATTTGTAACATAAAGCTATATTTGTAACATAAAGCTACATTTGTAACATTAAACTATATTTGTAACATAAAGCTATATTTGTGCATGAAGCTATGTTTGTAACATAAAGCTACATTTGAAACATAAAGCTACATTTGAAACATAAAGCTACATTTGTAACATTAAGCTATACTTGTAACATAATGCTATATTTGTACATGAAGCTACATTTTTACCATAAAGCCATATTTTTAACATAAAGCTACAT
The DNA here is from genome assembly GCA_028565695.1 of Nicola tetela. Taxonomy (NCBI): domain Eukaryota; kingdom Metazoa; phylum Porifera; class Calcarea; order Clathrinida; family Clathrinidae; genus Nicola; species Nicola tetela. The sequence continues at coordinate 1,025 of JAOWAW010011801.1, read as the reverse complement.
TTGAAACATAAAACTACATTGGTAACATAAAGTTACATTGGTAACATAAACCTACATTTGTAACATAAAGCTATATTTGTAACATCTGTTTTGCATCTGCTTGTTCTTCTCTTACTTTCTTGAAGGATTGTGTTCCGCTGTCATTATCCTGACTCTCCTTTGGCACTAAGTACTTAGAGATTTGTGTGTCCACATGTGTGCATGCATAATTGTGTGTGTGCGTGTGCACGTGTGCATTAATATGTGTTGGATTTATGGCTTGTTGTGATCTATTCATCATTTCTGTTCCCACTGCAGCTGGGGAGAGATGCATTCCAAACCCTTGTGGAAAAAACATGCTGTGCACTAACATCAACAGCAACTACTCATGCAGCTGTATACCAGGATACACAGGCAGTGATTGTTTGACTGACATTGACGAGTGTCTTAACCCATCTCGTTGTCATGGTAATGCCAACTGTAACAACACAATGGGATCATATGTGTGTACTTGCAATCGAGGTTACACAGGAAATGGAGCATCATGTACAGGTAAAATCTTCTTTTCTGCTCGGTTAGAAAGCTTTGCATATCACAACATACAGGCACCATTGACTTTGTCATGTGCATCGCTGGTAATCTTGCTCAGTAAGGAGACAATAGCAATTGACTGCATGAGACAAAAGAATCAGTATGGACAACAATTGTTTCTACTTTTATTGTTTACTTTCGGATACACTCCGCATCGATGAGTCATGCTGTGCAAAAATTGCCTGCTCAGGTCAATAGTGCACTTGATGGCTTCGTCACTTGAACAGACATTCTAATTTATTAGTCTGTACTGCTCTTTGCGCATTGTGTGTGTATGTGTACGCGCGTGCGCACGCAAGCATGGATGTTTGTGCCAATTAAGACCTGTGTTCCAAAACACCCTCTCCATACTTTCAGATTGTTCAGCTTATGTGAAGTTGTTGTTGTTGTTGTTGTTGTTGTTCTTTTTCTTCTTCTTCTTCTTCTTCTTCTTCTTCTTCTTCTTCTTCTTCTTC
>JAOWAW010011690.1:5250-18383 GCA_028565695.1 Nicola tetela | reverse complement strand
TGATGATGATGATGATGATGATGATGATGATGATGATGATAATGAAAACTTTATTGAAATATGTCCAAAGTTGGAACACATCAAACATGCTTAGGGGCAGCTGTGAGAGCACCAGCGAAGAGAAATAGTAATTGATAGCACAGTGTAGACAAAGAAATGGGAAAGGGGAGGCCAGAGCTTGGGGATACAGGTTATAAACGAGAATAGCTGCGACAGCACTAACAAGAAACATGGTTACATAAGTAAAAGAAATAATTGTTGAGACCAGAGTTTTTAGAGAAAGGAATGGAACTTGGAGAAGTCATTAGTACTTTAAATGCAGCTCAGGCAACTCTCTGCCACAGCCAGCGCAATTGACGAGCAGTCGACAAATCGATGAGGGCAAACCTGTGAGCCACGAAAGCATATCAGTGATGAGCGCAGTAGTGCAAAGCAGAGCCTTGAACAGATTCATGCCATGCAGGTTGAATATGGGAGCTCCTTTTGGTTGCTTACAAGGGCCATCAGACACCACAGAACAACTGTTGCTGCAGGACCTGCTCCACCAGCACAAGAAAACACGACAGGGATGAAGGACGAATGCTTGACTTCCCACACACGTTGGTCGTACTTGCGACGCTTTTCAAACTTGTGATGGTGATAAATCGACTTTAGCAGACTGTGGTTCAACGAAGCAGAGGGATTAAAACCCTGACATCAAAAATGCTTTCTCGAATCGTCCGCCAAAGAAACTGCTTGTGCAGGTGTCCAGGTGTGCTTCAACATCAGTGGAAGTGCAACGCAGAGTCATTGCCTTGCCTGACAGAGGAAGAAGGTCCGGCTTCGTGGAAACGTTGTGACTAACAGTACTGAGTAAGCCAGCCAGCAGATCCCGAACTTCACTATGGCGAAGTTTTGGAAATCCACCGGCAGGACAATGAAGAGCATGAGCCACATTGGATTGATCCCCACAAACACAAGTGGTTGGTAGATTTGCGATGTTCTAACCGTATAGCAGGCAAACATCATCGCGAAACGACACTTTTGACAGATCAAAGCTGTGTCCAGTGACAGGCAAAGCTGATGACCATGCATAAGTGCCCTTCTCCTGAGTGATCTCAACGGCATGTGTTGAGGCCGGAAGCTGCTCCAAGACTGTCTTAGCATGAGTGGCAAACGTGGTACTCTTGATCATCTGTTGCTGACGTTTCAACAGAAATTGTTCTTCAGAAACAGCATTTAAAGACGATGCCTGCTCGATAATCAGCATCAACAGAGGTGTGGTGACAGCTTCGGACACAGAAGACTCAGCACTGGCAATAGCAACAGGCGATGGAAATCCCATACCTCCAAAATGAATCGGTAATGAAAGTAAGGTCCACTCCAGATCACTAGGAGCAGAACAACCAGTTAGAGCTAGTGTGAAAGAGCCTTGGATCACGTCCTCCAAAGGCTCGAAGAGGGTTGCAAAACCAAGCATTGTACGGGCAAAGTAAACCCAGCGTCCAGCGAGGCCGTGAGTCAGAGCTGCATAGGCGGCTTGAGGCTGACTCTCCGTGATCTTTGCAAAGTGTGAAATCTCGACGATCCACTCTAATTTTGGCACAGACAAAATCTTCACAACAGTCAGCTGAGCCAAGAGCAGCCCCAAGGCAGCGCCGACCTTCCGAAGTTATGTTCCCACCCATGCCGTCAGAAACCTTCTTCGCCTCAGTAAGCAGGTACTCCTTCACGACTAGCCATGTTTTAACAGCATTTGGAAAATAGCCGTATACCGGGTCAGATGTTTGGAGAGCATTCCACCAACGAAGAAGGAGGCGCAAACGGCCACCGGCAGTCGTGTCATCACAATCGACACCACACACACAACGAGCTGAGACTTCCACCATTTTTGAACCATCGCGCTGAAGGCCTAAAAAATCGCTTTCTACAGACACTTTATTCGAAACAATCTGAGACATTCTCTTCGGTAAAGAGCAACTACAGAATCAACCAGACAAATACTGGCCGCATATTCCCTTGGGAACAAGCACTGAAGGACAAATCAAATCCTTATCAGCTGCTAAGAGTTTGAATGATTGGGTGAGAAGCTAACAAAAATAACCTCAAGGTGACTGTCCGCCAATAGCTGAAGGGTAAGTCTCCAAAGGTCATTCTCCATCTTTCGAGGATCGATTCCTTTGTAACAAACAATACACAAGAAAATTTTCTTCAAATGAACAATGAGTTTTATTTACCTCCAAGTGAAAGGACGATCGCTAACGTGCAATGGAGCGATATTTTCCTTTTCCAATCTTCCTCAAAGCAATTGCCCCAAGAAGACAAGAAAGTGAAGTTTCTTTCTCATCCAAGGCGAGAAGACAAGGGATTATTCGGTTTTTTTTCGATCTCGGCGATCCCTTGTCGTAGAGAAATGGCTCAAAGACGAGAATGCTTAGCTCGACGAACGCACCGCGGCTATGGCATTTACTAATCGCACTAAGCATTTGGCTGATATTAAGGCTTTGCGTCACTTGCACGTAGCAAGTGCCGGCCAGCGAAACCTCGCAAAGCATGCAGCATGGCTTGTCTGGGAGCGCGATGTCTATACAGACGGATATCGGCATATCACAGTGCAGGAGAGCCGTGTGGATATACGCGGTCCGCAACAGGCGGCTTGAAATGGAGTGCCCAGCGCTTTCCCGGCTGAACGCGCTTTGGAGCGAGCTGCCGAGCTTGTGTACGTTTGCCGAAGGAGACGTGAAACGAGAAATGGAGAACGCTCAACACATAAAACGACATGAATTGGAGCTCGAGGAAAACAAGATCTTCGTGAGGACTTCAGCGGGCAAAACTATAGAGCTGCAAGTAAAGCTTAGCGACACAATCAAGAACGTAAAGGCCAAGATCCAAGAGAAAGAAGGGCACCTCCGTGCATCAACAACGCTTGTTCTTTCTCAATGAACAGCTTGAAGATGGCATGACCTTGTGCGATTACAATATTCAACTCAAATTGACGCTTAATCTGCAGCTGGAGATGTGTTCGGAGCAAGGCTTTCAAATCTTCGTGAAGACTCTAAGTGGCAAGACGATCACCCTGGAAGTGAAGCCGAGTGACTTTATCGAGAACGTCAAGGCCAAGGTTTGGTACAAAGAAAAAATTCCTTCGGAGGAACAGCGTCTAATTTTTTGTGGAAAACAGCTTGAGGATGGCAGGACTTTGTGTGATTACAACATTCAACCAAGGTCGACTCTTCATCTTCTTCTGCGTTTGCTTAGTGGTATGCGTATCTTTGTAAAGACGTCAACAAGCGAAACGATCGAATTGTTTATGAGGCCGACCGACACTATTGAAGACGTAAAGGCCCAGGCAAACATTTCCACAGATCAACGCTCTTTGTATTATTCTGGAATAAAGCGCAGTGCGAAGGCTCACCCTTTGCTTGGGATTCCACCCGAATCGACTCTTTACCTTCTACCAACACCGGCTCATGATGGCATAAATATACAAATCTATGTGAAGACGCTAACGGGCAAAAGAATCACCCTTAGAGTGGAGCCGAGTGGCACAATAAACAGCCTAAAGGCCAAAATACAAGACAAAGAAGGCATCCATGTTGATGATCAATGTTTGATTTTCGCTGGCAAACGGCTGGACGCCCACGGTGACAAGTCTTTGAGCGATTTCAACATTCAAAAGGGATCAGTTATTCATGTAGTGTGCCTTTTACGTGCGTCAATGTATATTACTGTGACAACTTCAACAAATGAAGCCATCGCTTTGGAAGTGAAGCCATCTGATGAGGTTGAAAGCCTGAAACGCAAGATCGTGGACAAACTTGGAATTCCCTCTAATCAACGTCTCTATTTAACCGGAGAAGAGCTGAAGGATGGAGGCAAGACATTGCGTGACAGCAACATCCGAAACGGAGCCATTATCCGCTGCCTACCAGAAGGTAAATGTTTCAAGGTGGTGGAATTAAAGAACTTTTGAGTATGATAGAGCTATTTCAACCACAAGGTGAAGCTATCACTTGTCAATTGAGGTGTTTTCACAGAGTACTAACATGGACCCAGAATCATTCATGTCCTGTAAATTTCATGATTTGCAGGCTTCACCTGTTTCATGCCCACAGATTTTCGTGAAATCGGTTCCTTCTAAAGCGTGAACGGGAGCAATTCCAACCTGTAGATATACTTTATGGGACCATGTGAGAATTTCAGAAGTGTCTTAAACACTAACCATTCGGGGTTTCGTGTATGCGTGTGAATTACACTCACTTGCCACTGTTTACTTTTGCTTTACCACAGTTAGTTCTAAAACTGGGAGCACGTTACCTGTTGAATTAAGCCTGAGGCCAAACAAGCTGCTCTTCAGCAATAATTCCTTGATGCATTGCTAAACAAAGACAGGGGGTGATCTGGAAATCCCTGTTTCTCAGAAACAATGGGATTTGTTATTAAAAACTTGTCAAGTCAAATGATAATAGCAGGTACAGTTTACTCTGGTAGTGGTTATGGTGGGCCAGAGTCTGATCAAACAGCTGCAATTGACATGCAAAGGATTTCCCAGCACACCAGTCACAAGAAACTTTCGCTGTGAGATGTTTTGCCAGAAATGCCTCTGGCTTCATCAGTCATTAAAGGACAGGGAGTACAGAATGCTAGAGATACTATACTACCATTGCATAGTTATAAATATCTGTTGTCACATTTTGTGTGGTTGTTTTTACACCTATAGTACTGTAGCATGCATTCACACCCTGATTTGCAACAGTCAACGTAATCAGGATGTCCAGAGGAGAGACGTTTGTGAGTTCAATTTTGCAACATTCGCTATTCTTGAATAGTGAGAATCTATTCAATCTATTCCACCTCAGTCATGGGATAGATTGAATAGGATAGGTGCACTGTTAGGTAGTCATAGATGTATGCTTGCGTGTGGATGGTGTGAACATGGTTGTTGACCAGTTCAACTGTTGTACGTTTTCTTACTAGTCTTTTCTCAGTTCTCTGAGGGTCCTCTGTTGCACTGCTGTTCTTCCTCTACTTTTACAATAATGTCATTATCATGTGAAGAAGTAGCTGCAGTGTCTCTCCCTCTCTCTTTTATCCTGTCCACTCCACCCTTCGTGTGCAGGCACAAATAGCTATGTGCGTGCTTGCAAACATCACACTTTGCGTGTGATGTACTTTCTGTTGTGAAGTCTTTATCGAATGTAAATAATATATAACTGCTGCTTCTCTTGGTTTCCTGGCATTGCTTAAACGGAACATTCCAGCATCCTTTGTGTATCCTGCTCGGTCTTTGTGTGTGAAGTGCTTTTCTGACAAATTCACACACACACACAAACACACACACACACACACACACATACACACACACACACCACGCACGCAAGACACATCCTCTGATTTTCATATGATTTTTCTGGTATTCATTTTGCATTCATAACTGAGTCACTGTGGCAGCAGCGAGCACTCACCTGATCACCTTTTTCTCTCAGTATTTTGTTGAGCTACCAAATCCGCTGTGCGGTCCCAGAAATCCTTGCTACCACCATGCATTTCATTTCGCAGTGGGAGCAGCAGATCTAGCTTGAAAAGAAAGCTGGTGTCTCACGCTGTCGGTGGCAGAACATGAGTGAGCTGCCAACGGAACAGTCCTTGGCATGAAGGGAGACGGTCTTGCTCTTTTCCTACCAGGCACATTTTCAGATGTTGTAGGGCAAATCGGCTGAGATTCTGCTGTGTCATCCGCCATTGGTGATGTGAGCTTCTGACTCTTGAAAGTTCCCAAAGCGTATTTTATACCTCTGAGGAGTTTTCAAGTGTTCCCATTCGGAGGGGGTATATACCATGATTGATCCACCAAAGCCATATCAAAGGACTGGCTTGGGTAAAGTTAGGCAAACCCACCTTGCAGTGACTGCACAGAATCAATGACTCTGCCTGGCTAAACTATAATAGGGTAGATTCAACTCCACAGATACTACACGACTAGAAGTAGACAATGGTGAGAAAAACAGCAAAGGCACGTGTTGAAGGAGCGAAACGCTAATGTGAGATTATGGGGAAAGCAGCACATCCAAGGCCAGATACGTCTGCAGTCCCAAATCTTGGATTCCTTCCGCTTGAACTTATACAGTACTGAAAAGATTAGAGCCCTACACAAATGATCATTTTCAACGGCATTGAAGTTCTCCCTCTCCTTCAACAGGTGCCATGAAAGGACAAGCAAGAGACCTTCCTTGGCAACCACTATAACAACAGACTGTAACGTCACCAAATGATGCATGTTGGGCCTCCTCTGACTCTTGATGAAGCAGCTCCCTGTGGTTGATCAGCAAAATGTGACATGGCATCCTAGCTTCACTAGTTTATGCAGAGACACTCCGAAGGGAAGAAAACAATCTGGCGAAAGTTTTGTATTGGGGTTGGGTTGTGTTTTCATAGTTTTAGCTCGGCATACAAACTCAGTGCCGGTAGTCTTGTGGTGCCCTCAGCATGTACTACATGTAGTTCCCCTAGGACAACAGTCCCTCACACCTGAAACATCTAGTTCTGTACCTTAAGCGCAGAGAATAGAGTCTCTGTCACTTTGGTGCTGGCAACAGCCCAAAGCAAAGAGCAATGCCGATCAGGGACTGACAAGATACTTGTGAAGATACGAACAGGCAAAATGATCATGCTCAGGAAGTGGAGCTAACTGACACAATTGATAGCTTGCGGTGGAAGATTGAAGGCAAGGAAGGCATCCCCTGGATCAGCAGCATTTGATTTTTGCAGGAAAACTGCTTGAAGATGGTAATACATTGAGCAGTTACAACATTCACCACCAATCAATTCTTCACCTTGTGGTGCATTTGAGGAAGGTTAGTGCACTGTGCACGCAAGTCTTTGTGAGGACTATAACGGGTAAAACAATCACCCTAGAAGTGGAGCCCAGTAACACAATTACAAAAGTGAAGGGTAAGATTCAAGAACAGATTCAAGAAAAAGAAGACCCCTCCACTTATGCCGCATTTGATTTTTGCTGGAAATGTGCCAGAAGATGATAAGACACTGAGCGATTGTAACATTGACCACTGTTTGACTCTTTACCTTGTGCCGCATTTAAGGGGTTACGCTGCTAGTAGTGCACCGTGCACGTAAGTCTTTGTGAAGACTCTAATGGGTAAAACAATCACCCTGGAAGCCAAGCCCAGTAACACAATTACAGAAGTGAAGGCTAAGATTCAAGAAAAAAGGTATCCCTCTGGTTATGCAGCGTGTGGTTTTTGCCGGAAATGTGCTTGTGGGTGATGGTAAGACACTGAGTGATTTCACCACCAATCGACTCTTTACCTGGTGCTGCATTTCCTGAATAAGCCAATAGAAGTTTCTACGAGAAGTACTACAGGCAATTTTATCAGTTTGAAAGCAAGGCTCTTGGACACAACTGAAACTTTAAAACAGAGAATTGCAAACAAACTTGGAACTCCTGAAGATATACAACATCTGTATTTTGCTGGAGAAGAACTGAAAGATGAAGGCGAGACATTGCTTGACTACAACATCCAACACAAAACCGTTATTCCTTGTCTGCCGGAACATTAACATAATAAAAACAACTTCAAAAATTCTGAGTCAGAGAGATCTGTTGCAAATATATGCCCAACTAAACTGCCACTTGTTGATTCAGGTATTTTCATAGTGTGTACTGTCACGGATGATGCGCATATACGTATGTGAAATGATCATGAAACTCACTGGCAGAGTAACAGTCATGTACATGTACATAAGTGAGTCATGTCAACTCACAAGAATCGTAGAGGTGGGGAAGATTAAGGGAGGCCATGATCATATTTAACAGCTAAGACCACGTGTGTTTCTGCAATTCTTGTCACCAACAGACATACTTTTTTTTGAAAGGACGAATACCAAACAACACTAAACAGGATAATAGTATTGAACAATTGGCTCTCCATACTATATGACCACTGACACTGGTGCATGCTCATATGTGACTGTATATTTCTGACTTGCACGTAATGCCTAGAACTATATAGCTTGGGCTCAAGTCAACGTAAATCTTGCATGGTCAAAGCATGATGTTCTGGCCACATTGTAGGCAGCAAATGTTGTCCTTATGGGGCAACTCAACCCTAAAATTAAATTTCACGAGATCATCTTCCCTTTAGAATGTCTCTGTGTGAAGCAGTCGGAGCTAGAGCTGCCCCCTTTTGCTGATTGACCGGAGGGAGCTGCATGACTGTGCTGCCACCTGTGACGTAAGCAGCCCCAAATGCCCAGCTGTGCTTCTACATGTACATGTACTTGCATATAGATCTATGCACAATGCCTATGCTCACAAACTCTGGTCTGAAAGGAAAGGAAGGATCCACTTGTGCAGCTCCCTGCTAGAATTTTTGTTGTGGCAGCTAGAACAGCCAGCTTTCAGGATTTAGACTTGAGCCTACAGCAGGTGTGGATTTGGTGGCCTTATTCATCTAATTTGGAGCAGAGCCTCTGAGCATAGACATTGTACATAGATCTACATGCAAGTACATGTACATGTAGAAGCATGGCTGGACACTAGGGGCTACTTATGTCACAAGCAGTGGTGTGATCATTCAGCTCCCATAAGTCGATCAGTCAAAGGCAGCAGCTCTAGCTTCCACTGCTTGTGTAGAGGTGTTCTGAAGGGAAGAAGACGATTCGGTGAAATTTTGATTTCGGGGTAGAGTTCTTTAATGCACTTTTATTATTTCTAAGTCTTCAACCACTTGTCACACAGATAATGTGCCCAAGTTATACTGTACTGAGTTATTGCTTTTGCTCAGTGATGTTAGAGACGTTATATTCAGATAATCATTGGGTCATAGCTATAGATGCATATAGACTGCCCTTTCGAAACTGGACGCTATGGCAAATATGCATGTATGGCATCAGAAAACATGCTCACAAAATGCGTGCCTGTAGCAAATGTATGCCTTTTAAACCTGGGCCTGGAAGATGAATTGTGATGTGGAGAGGCAGAATACTGAACAAATAATGGTTCACTAACAGGTATTTGTGTTTTACCATCCATAAGTATTTCTAGGTTGGTTCAGTTTTCTTTGTGTGTACCTGCATACCTGTAAAGATACGTTTTTGGTAGCTAACTTGTAGGTGGAAACCGGCATGACATTACACTATGCACCCACGTCCGGTTGAAAATACACAAAGGTTCTTGACTCTAGTCAGAGGCTAACCAGCTGAGAGTCATCCAGATCAGAGCAGTTTCTACTTTTGTCGTCGGTGCTGAAAATGAATAGTTCTTCTTTCTCTTCAACTCTGCTATCGACCCCTTTGATGGTTGACTTGTCTGACTTTTGCATTGTCTTTGATGTGGATTGAGATTGACATTTTGCCGTGAAGTGGCCTTCCTTGCCACACTTCTGGCAGGCTTTCCCATGCACAGGGCATGTCTCCTTCTTTGTCACGTTATGACGTTGCCCACATTTCCAACATTCTTTATTTTTTGCATCTGTATCCTTGACTGCAGTTTGGAGTCGCTTCCGTCCGACAGACTCGGTGCTCAACACTGCAATGCTCATTGTTGACTCACTGGTGTTGTTCACAAGTTCATTTGACTCTCCATCAATTCTGCAGCATGGCAAATCTTGTCTGTTCTTGACAGAGTAAGATTATTTTCTCAAAGGAGTCGTTCCTGAACTCGGTTATCACGAATTCCAAAAATTAGATGATCATGGAGTATTTCATCTGGCATAATAGAGTCGAATTCACACCGTTCAGCGATCTTTCATAGCTCTGTCCTGTACTGGTCGTACATCTCACCAGCTTCTTGTGTCCGTCATTTGAACTTGTACCACTCAAAAGGAACATTTTTTCTTGGCTGGTAGTAGTCCGCAAATTTTTTTAGAACTTGTTCTACTTTTTGGTTGTCTCCAGTCTCGTCCAAGTTTGAAAATGTCGAATAAACTTCACGTGCTTCCTCACTAATCACCATTAAAAGTGCCGCTACCTGTACTTGCTCAGGTTTCTGATTGAGTCTGATTGCTAGTGCATACGAGCTCCATGCTCCTTGGGATTTTTTCCACTTGTCTATTGCCTGCTGGTTGTGGATGTCCAAAGGTGTTGGTTGGGGAAGGTTAAAGGACACCATCGAAAATATAAAAACAATCTAACTAGATGACAAGTCTCTTGTGCTGTGCTATGGCTGAGCTTGAATCCAGCGGGTGTCTGACATCATGTAACGTTGTTTGCCTAGTCCCATGAACCACAGCTCTAAGAATCACAGGCAGGGGAGGAACATCTTTATTGACTGAAAAACAACCACCTGTAAGAGGGCGATTGCAAAACTGACATAAAAGGAATTAGTTGTCAGAAAGCCAAGTTTGACAAGTTAGTATCATTGAGTGGGGTTCACAAAACAGTGATGTGTGCGTGTATCAAGTACAAACGAGCGTGGTCATTCAGGTGAATGCATAGTACATGGATAGTGTACCTCTAGTGAACGTACATGGTTGTATGTGTATGTATGATTATGGGTGTGTATGTCTAACTCGTTACAGTATCTGAATTTGGGAGAAAACAATAACAGGAAACACAGAGACAAATGCGGGCACGCTGTGCATAGCTAAGCAAATACGGATCCAACAATTGGGAAAAGCAGACTCTCTTGTACAAATTATGCTGCTGGCATTGTATAATTGTGTGTCATACTACTCTGCATGACTTACTATTACGTCTATTTGTTTTTCTACATAACCAGACATGTGGGGTTGTTGACTGGGGCGAATCTTTTGTTATAGTAAAGAGTATTTCTACAAAATGCATGTAGGTACATGCACATCATCAGGGGCTGGTATAGCCAAAACATCCAACCAATAGTTTGTGACAATTAGCTCAAATTCAGATTTGTTCGAATTGGGTAGTGGGATAATCATGGGGGGCAAAAGTTTGGGTTTTCTTTTAATTTGCTCAAGCCATAGTAACAACTGCTAAGGCGTACACTGCAAGTCGATGGCCCAAAGCATCATGTGTGCACATACTGGCCGAACTGTCCCCAGGAATTGAGCAAAATTAGACCAGGATTAGAAACCAATAAAAAAAGACTTGCCTGCTTCCTGACATAGTGAAAAACCAGAAAGCAACATAATACCATGAATTGTGTGAACAGTAAATGTCCCTTCTTATCAGCTGAGCGCTGCAAGAACAGGTGAGAAGGCTGTTCTCACCAGCAGCAGTCAGTTACCTGGTAACTATGGCAGCAAAAGGAGGTATGCTGTGCATGTCTAAAGGAGATAAATAGCAGAGTAGGTGCAGAAGAGAGGCCATTGTGTGTCAAGCTTCGGAAAGTGACACTGCATTTTTCAAGCTGCAGCATCAGTATTCTCTCAGAAGCATCAGTAGTCTCTCTAGTAGCATCCGTAGAAATCATGTTGCCATGTGGAAGGCAAGCCTGTTCGTCGGATACAGATAACAGTACCTCGTTGACATCAGGCACCAAAGTACCGGCGTGGGCACAAACCAATACCTGTATTGGCAAAGACCCTTTAGGAGCTGGGGAAATGTAAGGAAGAACTCACTTCTGCAAGGGTTGAGGTAGCCCTTCTGAAACGGAAGAGGCAGCGAGCTTCTGCTTCACCAAAATTTCGCTCAAAGAGTTGGGAGATCCAGTTCAGTTTCAACAGCAGGATCCAGGACAAATTAGAGGAGGTGACTGAAAGGGCATTGAAGCAGCATGCACCATCCATCCATGGCAGAAGGGTGTGTTTGGCTTGAAAGGAAAGGGCCAGAGGTGAGAACTGTGGTTGATGTGAGAATGGGGTTGGCTGCCATTGGCAGCAAGGAGCTGTTGTTCCTCAACCTCCTCTAAATTTTCCAGATTTCACTCCATTGATTGGATGTAGTACAAGCAAATGCTCTCGTAGTGTTGTGAAGACTATGCACGGGCAAAATGGTGAAAAGTTCCTTAAATTATTGGACACTGGTAACTCTGCATACTATAAACTCAGGAACGACGGACTTGGTTTAATTTTGGGGATGATGCTTGAATGCAAGCCTTTCTGGGTCTACCATAGGGTTTATCCTGACAACTTTGCAAGCTGACAAGTAGGGCACTGCACATGCTTTGCAAAGGGTGCAACATGATAGAGGATACCTTATGGACTACATACATGGGGTTGGTTTGGTCTTCAGCCTATTAGAGTCACAATTTCTAAGTGGGGTTATATACTTTACTTCATTTTGTGACGACAGACTTTCACAATTTCATTGATTGTGAAAAAAGTGCTAAAGTGGCTGGACTGTGAATGTTTCTGAGTTTCCCATAATATATAGGATTATATAATTTGTTGTGGTGGCCAAATATCAATCAAAATTTCTCGGTTGTACCTACATTCTCGTATCATGTGTACCAATAACCAACAAGACTACCTACAACTCAATACCTTTTTCAAAACACTCTGTGCCAGGGTGGCATTGTGTTCATATATACTGTTTATCAGGCTTTACCGGTGTAGCATTCACAGGTGCTGTTGGAAAGTTGTTTTGGTGACATCAGGACCTCTTGTAGCTTGGAGTTGCCTGATCAACACTGCCCCAATGATACCTGTCAGGAAGTTCTTTATTCACAACATGACAGAGGATTCAATCGATGATAATAGTACCACAGAGCTGCCAATCTCTAAGTTTTCAATTCTGTACAGCATGGGGGTTTATCAGTTTGCAGATTTTCCTTCACATTTGTGTACAACCAAATTTTCACAATTTTCTACTACTTTTTGTAAAATCTTCATGCATTCCGGTGCCATCAAGGTGATTTATTAGTCGTGCATGCATGTAGGTCTAGAGTCCAGAGTAGCCAACATAGCTGGTTACAGGCTCATACCCAGCATATCTTGATTGATCCATCCATGGCCATGGCACTGCCAGTCCTAACAAAGAGCACAAGAAGGAATCTGGAACAATGGGCAAAACTTCACATAATCTGTGTCATGATGAGCCATGCGCACGTGACTTATTAAGGCCTTTTCTGACTTCTTGCAACAAAAGCAGACTTTTCAAGTGTCCATACAAATTGACCAATTTCCAAAGAGTGGACGAAGGTACGGTTTTCTTTGAAAACACAGAAGAATATGGAAGGTTGACAGCTCTGCTACCATTAATAATAATAATAATAATAA
>JAOWAW010011579.1:0-14674 GCA_028565695.1 Nicola tetela | reverse complement strand
TAGTGGTGAAATGTTTTCAGATGGATTACCACGGCTTGCAGTGCCCAGTAGTGGTGAAATGTTTTCAGATGGATTACCACGGCTTGCAGTGCCCAGTAGTGGTGAAATGTTTTCAGATGGATTATCACGGCTTGCAGTGCCCAGTAGTGGTGAAATGTTTTCAGATGGATTACCACGGCTTGCAGTGCCCAGTAGTGGTGAAATGTTTTCAGATGGATTATCACGGCTTGCAGTGCCCAGTAGTGGTGAAATGTTTTCAGATGGGGCAGCAGTGGTGAACAGTGCCCAGATCAACATGCTGCCTGTCACAGCAGAAGAAATACAAACTGCTACACAAGATCCTGACTTGCCAGTGATATTTGAGGCAGTCAGTACAGAAACCCAAGTGCTAGGAAACCCTCAATTTGCATCTCGTCTGAATGAGCTGACAATGCACTAGGGTTGTTTGATGTGGGGAAGCAGAGTGATTATTCCCAAAGTCCACCGTAAAAGTGTCCTACATGAATTACATACCGGACACCCTGGCATCTGTAAGATGAAGGCACTCACTAGAAGCTACATGTGGTGGCCAGGGGTAGCAGATCTTGAAAGCCTAGCCAAATCATGCCCTGGATGTAGGGAGACCCAGTCCAACCCAGCAGCAACAAAACTGCACCCATGAGAGTGACCAACTACACCATGGCAATGCTTCCATGCTGATTTTGCAGGGCCATTGCATGGACACATGTATTTAGTTGTGATGGATGCTCAAACTAAGTGGCCTGAAGTGTTTTGGCATGCATGCTACTAACGCTGGAAAGATGATCAAGCGATTTTGACAATTATTCGCTTGATTCGGAATACCAGATGAAGGTGTCACCGGTAATAGCCCACAGTTTGTGTCAGAAGAGTTCATTAGTTTACTGAGATGCAATGGAGAGTGCCACATAACTTCCACACCATATCACCCAACCACTAACGGGTTGGCAAAGTGGTCTTTCTGCACATTCAAGAGTGCATTGACATCATCTAAACATGAAGCAGCATCCGTAGACACACGCATCAACAATTTTCTGATGAGCTACTGCAACAGTCCTCACTCAACCATAGGGGAGTCGCTAGCACAGCTCATGTTTGGCAGGTGTCTTTATACACAATTGGATCTGCTAAAACCAGATTTGGACAACTTTGTGGCTCGTCAGCAGTTAACACAAAGCAGAACAGCACCGCAAACCTAGACAACTTGCACCCGGGCAGCATGTATTAGTACGTGATTACTGCGTAACTCAAAAGTGGATCAGTGGTGTGGTACTATAGCGAATTGACAGCTTGATGTATGAAGTTGAAGTCAATTCTCATGTGTGGCGGCGACATATTGACCAGTTGCGCGAATCCACAGAGTCTGTCAGGACAACACCTGAACAGGTTCTGACACCTCTTCTACCAGAACCAACGAACATATCATCACCTGTTCCTGTTTCCAACCCCCATCTAATGTGCACACCAGCTGTGAATGACACCCCAGTCCAAGTGACCAATGAAGAACCTCAGGCTGAGCTTCGTCGTTCAGCACAAACTGTGAAGCCTCCACAGAAACTAGATCTATGAATGCTGACAGTGTAAACATTTTTTTTGTTTCTCCTTATGAAGCTTTGAACTAAAAGGGGAGGATATGTAGTATACTGTAGTGGTGACTGTTGCTAGACTACAGCACCATTTCATATCTTGCTGTATTGTGCTTGAGTGCTCATTCTTATACAAACATTGTTGTTGAACGAGAACCTGTCTGTTGAAAGAATGTAACAAGCATGAATACCCTTTTTCATAGCCATAGCTATAGCTAAACAAGGCAGGTGAGAAATTGTGCACATCTGTGTACAAGTTCTTATGCTTGTGTATGTTTGTGTGCAAACCCAGGACGGGGAGGACTATGTCTCAGAATTCCATAGATTTTCCTTAAATGTGTGACAAATGGACAAGTTGATGAAGACCTTCTTGTTCATAGAAGGATTAACACCTGGTATTTTGGTATCAGGTGAAACAAGAACATCCAAGCAGTTTGGAAATGGCTATAAGGGTGCCTCGAATTGCTGTTGAGCTTGAAACTTTGACGTCCGGTGATGCATCTCAAGCGAAACTGTCTGAAAGAGCACAGGATAGCATAATACCAGAGGACCAGGACCTACACTAGTCCAGGTGGCATGACAGAATCAGAAGTTTTGTTTTACCATGAGATTACCGCCAGCCCTAAAAATTCGATTTTCACATGAAGGTCAATGCTTTAACTGTGGTGAAGTCGGTCAACCGCAAGAGACTGCCCGTGGAAGCTTCACCCAAATGACAGCTGCCAGTGAGTCCAGGAGCACAGTTCCTGGCTGCATCACCTGTGCTCAATCAATCAATCAGTCACAGTGAATACCAGAGATACATGTAGACACAAATTCGAGGAGGGATTTATGCATCACTTGCTGCTGTTTGATGGAGAGGTGCTCAGTCAATGAGCAAAATGTTTAATCGACTTGGGGCCACTCATAACTTTGTGTCTTCAGAGTGGTTGGAGCAATTAGAATATTCAGCTGTGAAACCTGTCAGGAATACCAGGGTAGTATTCGCAGGTGGTCATTCAATGAGTTCACTGTGCAAGGAAGTCTCAATTCAAATCAGTTTAGGTACTTTCGTTGACAAGGTTACATGCTTAACTGCAGGTGTTGCATGTTCAGCTTGTGCAGTTGTCTACCAGCTTGACCAGCGCATGCATTCTTACAGGAAAAAACTTCGTGCCCCTGATATATAACGAAGTGAGCCAAGTCGAATGAGACGGGCTGTGATTGTTAACTCATTTAGCTGGTGCGATTTGCAGTGGTTGTATGTGCAGGATGTCCACAAGGGCAAATTGCTCTGAGGGTGCAAGCTCGTCAAAGAAAAGAGCAGTATCAAAGAAGATGGTTTAGAGATGGATAATTGAAAATGATTGTAGCCTCAATACCTCTGCATGGCCGAAGTCCGGAGGAGACAAATATGTTGTCAGAGCTTTAAAGTGTTTGGTCTGCAGTGAGTTCTGTCACAAGTTGGTCTCAATGCGGAGCTATTGGCCAAGTTTTGTGGATGGGACATCTATCATCCAGGCTTCCTCATTCAAAGACTACGCTGTTACAAATATGCTTGAGAAGGCAATGAACCTCTTTAGGATGAGAACGTCAACATCAGTCACAGCGGCTGTGCCTACCACAAAAGCGCTGTTAGAGCCAAGCCTTGACATATGTAGACTATCAACTCTCAAGAAGAAGTTTGAGATTGCATACTTCATTGCCAAGAGAACCTGGTCTTCGTAAAGATAAAATCCTTGAATTCAAAACTGGCCGCAAATGTGTGGAGTTTGTCAGTTCTTTTTCTGACCAACTAAAGCAATAGCTGGTGTCAAGGCCAACCTCTGCGAAGTTCTGCTCCATTCAGGTGAATGGTACAGCTGATGCTGGAGACATTGATGAGGAGCTGTTTCTTGTCATGTACTTGGATACATCAACAGATGATGGCAGCATCAACGTCAGAAACTGGTTCTTTGCTGCACACTAGCTAGCATCAGCCAAAGGTAAAGGTCTGTTTCATCGTGTTGAGTTAGCAAAGAACTTTACGAGTGTCACAGGCTCGCAGACCAAGCTGGCTGGGCTAGGGTGCGATAGCACTAATGCCAACATAGCTGTTGGTGGATTGTGTGGACACTTGCAGGAAGTTGTGCCTTAGTTGGTCACGTTCTGGTGCCTTGCCCGACATCTTGAATTGTCTCTGAAGGATGCCCTGAATTCCACATTCTTCAGTCACATTGATGAGTTGCTGTTGCAAGTTCACTACCTCTAGACTACTACAACAAATCTCCAAAGTAATGCAGAGAGTTGATAGCTGCGGTGGAAGAACACAGGAGCTGCTTACACCTAGCTGACGTTGACCAATCACCTGGAGTACGACCACCCCAAGCATGTGGAACAAGACTTTTTGGCACACAAAACAGCAGCTCTTTCTAGACTGATTGAGAACTTAGGTGCTTATCTTAACCGCCTTATCTTACTGACAGAGGACTTTAGTGTCAAGCCTGTTGACCAACAGAGGTTGAACGGCTGTTTGAACAGGTGGTGGCAAGGGACAGTTATTCTGGCATCAGCTATCTTCTTTGACCTTCTTCAACCAGCTTCCATCTTGTCCAAAGCCCTGCAGGAGGATGAAGTATGTCTTCTTTGTGCCACTGAGGCCACAGTGAAGGCAAAGAAAGCTCTAGACAAAAGTGAAGTCTACACCTGTGACTGAGCTGCCAACTGTGAAGAGTATAGGTGATCACATTCATCAAACAGCAGATGGAAGCACAACATACCACTACAATGGGGCTCAGGTAGCATCCCGGACAGTTCGGGCCAGATGTATCCTTGACAACATGCTGAAGCAGCTGCAGCATGCAGATCAATTGTGCCAGTGCCATGGACGCATACTGTACCGCACCTTCTGGCACATGTACGTACTATAGTCGTGCTGCATGTACAGCTAGCTGCAGCTGTGCAGGTTGTCATGGTCTTCCTGCGGGATCTTCAAGGCATGCCTTGAGTTAGCTAACTGACCTTGAGTTGTGTGGAACGCCACGGCATTGGAAACCAGTCATTGTCTTTGTTGGCTGATACAGCTTAGAATAACTTTGTGATGTGCAAAGATTGTCATTATGGTAGGTGCATATCATCTTGCTGCAGTCACATCGAACAGCCAAGTTAAGCATGGCATCCAGATGATGACGAGCACTTTGAGATAGTCTCTGTCTGTCCTGTTAGCTGGCCTCACCATTTCATGTAGCTGGGTTTATTGTGCGGGTGCATGAGTGAGTAATACGTTGACCTAGTGGTAAATTGCAGCTTCGCACTTGCACCAGCTTCTGGTCCTGACACCATGACCTGCACAGAAAATGTCTGCAGGAGGAGCAGACAAGGCTTTCAATCATGCAGCGTATCGACTTCCACATTGTTGATAGAGTGGCCTGAAAGCAATTCAACTGCTGTGTGACCAGCACTGAGAATGCGTGCAAAGTTACAACAGAGAAAACTGAGCCATAAAGCAAGTGATACCGGAGGGTGTTTGCTTACTCGTTCGCCATTGATTGCAGGGAATGCTAGCTGCCCTCAGAAGCAAGCTACGCAAGTACTAGACCTACTGGCCATGTACTGATATCACACGCCAAGCAGGCACGGTCAGCCACAGCAGCATCCCACCATTTTGGTTTCTATGGTAAACACACCACCAGGCACTGGTTGTGTCCTTTTTAAGGTCTCCAGTGGCTTGCTTTTCATCTGGTTGCCTATCCTAAGGTTTACCTTTTCCCTTTTTGCTAGGACTGTAGAGCACTAGTAGCGAACAAGATGGTGGACTTCAACAAAGCCTTGCAGTGTCCTCTGGCCCTTTCAAACCGCACAAAGCATGACATGAGCCTGAAAATTGTTACTTACAGGCTTCCCTCTGAAGAGGTCAGATTTGTCTCTATACATTTTAAATGGGAGCAAGTCTGGGCTGCAGTACCTTTGCTTAGCTGTGAAAAGCTGCCCAACAAAAAAATCACCAATTTGTTCCACTTAAAGGAATTCTTCTTCTCATTCTTAACAAGTTTAAATTCTCTACTCAATATTTTACTGTCCTAGCAAAGCCTTCAAAGTGATGAACTGCTTGGCTGACAAAAGATGACAGGTTACCATGGTCCGCAGTGGATGTATTGTTACTAAACTTGCACTACGGCTTTTGTGATGAGCACTAAATGTCTACCAAATTTGAAGCCTGTACACCATCATGAAGTACCATGTGTTGTTTTTGTCAAGAGATGGCTGAATTTACAAAATAGATTTCAATACCCGCATTTCCATACACCATCTTGAATTCCCATGTCACCTCACACCTCATTCACTGTATCACAACACTTCAATCACACTTCTCACATAGGAAGCACACACCTTGCACAATCTTCTATGCAAAAGAAAAAGACTTCATGAAGGCTTCGGCAACTGAGCCTAAGCATTGTTTTTCAAAAACTTATGATTATGCTGGTGCTAAGAGAGAACTGTGGTCTATGACAGATCACATGATGCAGGAAGTTAGTGTATGTGTGTTATCCTCTGTTGAGAATTTTTACTTTGACTGTGTTTTACATCAGTGTAGTCACATGGTTTTTGGAATGTATTGGTTGGAAACCCTGGAGAAGCCCCACCTGTAAATTGGATGGTACCTGGTTCCAATTGTTGGTTGTTAAGCCTCGAAAACTCATAAATTCTATTCAACATATAACTTTGTCCAGGGACTTCCCACAACACTCTCACTTGGCATCAATCTTCTTCAATGAGACATGTATAAAACCAATACTAGAAAATTTTGAACTCCCTAATCAGTGTTGCATTTTTCAAATTTCATAATGTGTTTTTTTGTATATAGTGAGGATGACAAACATTGAAAAAGATTGGTATCATTACAAATGCTAAAGTTGTTGTGAAGAGTAGCTATTTGGGTATCACTGTGCAAAATTAAAAGTTATCTCATCACCTCTACCAGAGATATTTTTATAGTAGTGTGTGGGCGATCTTTTGTAGAAACCATGACTTAAAATTCCCACTCTGAAGCCACAAAGCTGTCCTTCTCAAATCATCTCAACAACATTATTTCAGGAGAAACTGAAGAGGTTTAATTTAGAAAAATGAACCTGGAGGGTCGCTTAAACACGTACACAGACCATCCAGTTTGGAAAGGGTACGAAAACAAGGGTTTTAGTCCGGAAAGGGCACCCACCCTTAACAATGTGGATGAACATGAGCGGCCAAACATAATGCAAATCCCTGTGCTTCGTGCATGTGTTTGCTTGTGTCTGTACACACGATGACACGACTCCTTACTGCATACTGGGACAAAATTGATAAATATTAAATTTCAGAAAGACCAGTCTAGTCGTGAGAACCACAACCAATCATTTCCTCACCTTTTCACTTGCTGGGAGTGCATAGGAGACCCAAACCTGCAGCAACCAAGCACCCAGCCAAACAAAAATCATGATCTAACTGCTCACCCAATCTGCCAGTTCAAAGAAAAACTGGCTTCATGGTGAGCTTTCTGACTGCCACTTGACAAAATCACCACCCAGCATCATGTGCAGGGACACACTTGCAGTGCGCATGAGGGTTGATCAATTGACAAGATCTAGATGTGCGTTTTATCCAGCCTGTTCCAGCCTAAACATCACCTTTCACATAGCCTGAGCATTTTTCCCAGAGTTGCGCTTCGGAGTATGTAACAACATGATCAGCTACGGTGATGGATAGCTAATTTAACGCTTGGAGAGTGGCTTATCTATTTGGGAGCAATATCTCTACACAAAAACAAGGACAAGAAAAATTTGGTGTAGGAAGAGTGTGAGAGGGGTTGATGTTGTGCATGTTACCTGATGGCAGGGTGGAATTGTTCTACTTGTGTTTAGTATTTCCAACAGCAGCCTGTATAGGCATTCCTGAAACATAGGCTTTTTTGCGGACTACTCTTGGAGATTGCTAATTGTTTTGCCAAGTTTATTGATATGATAAAAAGACACAAGACAAAGTGCAACAGCGCAATATATAGAGAAGTAGACACTGTAGTAGGCAGTTGCAGGTGAAGTCATTCAGCTGACTGATTTGCAATTAGTGCTAATACACAACATCCTTTCTTCACTCAAGCTATGGAAAAACTACTCCATGGTGCACATCCAGTACACAAACACAGTCCTGTTATTTTCTCATGTTGTCCATTCTCCAAAACGCTCTGGCAGTTTGCTCAATCAGCCCAATCTCATTCTGTACTCTTTTGGCTGCTCCTGTCTTGCACTGTCTGTTTCAGAATGTGTCTGCTCCGCACTGTCCACTTTGGAATGTGTTGCTTCCTGATCTTCCTTGTCTGTTGGCATCTCACCGTCCACATCTTTCCCACTACATGTCGCTTGCAGACGCAATGCTATGCGATTTTTTCTGATGGTCTGGCCATTTGTCAGTTCCACCTCATAGGATCTTGGCTCAGGTCGTTTCCTTTTCACCAAGCCTTCCTTCCACTTCTTCTCACCCAGTTGCTCTGGTTGTACCCAGACCTTATCTCCTTCCTTGATGGGCTCCAGATCTTTTGCATTGCGATCATAGTAGTCCTGCTTTCTTTGCTTTTCCCTCTTGTTTTCAATGTCATCTCTATAGCAAGATGTGTCTGGAATCAGCAGTTCGGGTCTTGTTGGAATCAGTGTCTTTGTACTCCGACTCATCAACTGTTGAACTGGACTGGTTGTCATACCTGGCGTTGGGGTGTTTCTGTATGCCCAAATAACGAGCCTCTCCTTGTGACATTGCCACCATTAATAGGTTCTTTGCCACTTTGGCAGCACTTTCTGCCAATCCATTGGACTGGTGATGATATGGACTGGCTTTAGTGTGCCTGAACATCCATTTCTGTGTAAATTCCTGGAATTGCTAGGAGACGAACTGCAGCCCATTATCAGTAACGAGTTTGTCAGGTATTCCATGCGTGGCAAAGTGTCGATACAGACACTTCACGACTTCCTTGGCAGTTGTATTTCTCAGTTCATCAACCTCAAAGTAGTTGCTCCAGAAGTCTATGGTTACTAGGAAGTTGCGATCCTCGATACTGAATAAGTCAGCAGCCACTTTGGTCCATGGCCACTCATGCTGCTGGAGACTTTCTTTCTGCTGTGATGTTGCATGAACTTGGTTACAGGTTGTACACGACCGAATGAAGTTGGTAATGGTGGTAGTCATACCTGGCCAATACACTGACATTCGTGCACGCTGTAATGTTCCTACGATGCCACTATGTGCTGAATGAAGACACT
This sequence comes from Nicola tetela, assembly GCA_028565695.1. Taxonomy (NCBI): domain Eukaryota; kingdom Metazoa; phylum Porifera; class Calcarea; order Clathrinida; family Clathrinidae; genus Nicola; species Nicola tetela. The sequence continues at coordinate 5,826 of JAOWAW010011579.1, read as the reverse complement.
CCATGATGGTACAACATAGGTTGGCTGGTATTATGCAATGTAGACCCTTGAAAATGATGTCACCCTGCATAACAAGTTCATCTCAAACGTGGTAGTAGGACATCAAGTTTTTGGGAATGGTCTTCTTGTCATTTGACCTGCCATCTTGAATAATTGTCTTAAGCTTCTGCATGGACAGGTCACTACACATGTGTTCTGCAATTTGTTGCAACCGCTTGTCGGATACGGCAATATCACAATAATCAGTTTGAATATCCTGCAGGCCCTTTTGACTAGTGAACTGGCATACTCATTTACCACTGTCAAAGTCAATGCTAGTCTCTTGGAGATATGCCTGTGACAAGGTGTCAGCTATATACATTTGGTCGCCTTTCAAAGCACACCATCACACTGTAGCGTTGCAGTTCCAATAACATCCATTGTAACCGTCGTGGTGCTTCGTTTAGCAGCTTCCTAAAGATCATTTCTAACGGTTTATGATCTGATTCAACAGTAACCAGTTGTCCATATGCATACTGGTCAAAACGCCACAGTGTGAATACAATAGCTAACATTTCCTTCTCAAGTTGACTGTAGTTCTGTTCAGCCAACGTTAATGCATGGCTCGCAAATGTAACAGGGCTCCCATCTTGTGTAATCATGGCTCTGAGACCCAATGATGATGCATCACATTGTATTACAATATCCTTGCATGGATCAAAGTACTGCAGTTCAGCAGACTGTGTGATTGCTGTTTTAATCTTGCTGAATGCTATTTGAGACTCTGGAATCCACTCCCAGTCATCTTCATTTGTTGCCTGTTGTAGAGGGTGACATAAATCGGACATTTGTGGCACAAACTTGGCCAAGTAGTTCACCATCCCAAAGAAACAGTGAGTCGCTGCTGGTCCATCAGGAACTGGCATCTCCTTAATGGCTTTGACTTTGGCTGGGTCTGCTCTTAATCCCTTAGCCAAGAAGATGTGCCCCATGTATGGCAGGTCGAATTGTTTTAGAATGAACTTCTTCTCTCCTACATTGAGCACAATTCCACGCTCTTGGCATCTTCGTAGTAGTTGCCACATACAATCATCATGGTTCTTCGTAGCCTTTTCAATTGTCTCGCCTTCTCCATAGACCAAAATGTCATTGTGGATATTGCACACTCCCTCCAATCCTGCCAGCGGCTGCTCTAATCATTGTTGGAAAATTTCTGATGCAGGTGCCAGCCCAAATGGGATTCTCAGCCAGCAGTATCGTCCAAAGGGCATTGCAAATGTGGTCAAACGACTAGATGCATCTTCAAGTTCAATGTGCGAAAAGCCATCCTGTACGTCACATTTGCTGAAGACTTTAGCTGAAGATATTTCTGCCACCAGTTCTTCAACTGTGGGAACAGGATGGTGCACTCGTCTAAGAGCTTGGTTTAACCTCTTTGGATCAATACAAATCCTCAGGGCTCCACTTGATTTATGTGTCAACATGAGGGCAGGCGTCCATTCTGTTGGTTTGTTGATGGATGCGATCACATTCATTGATTCTAGATGGCTTAGTTCTTTTTGCAAGTGTTTTTTCATTGATATGGGAAAACGCCACGATGGAACATGCATTGGTGAAACTCCATCACCTACATCAAGGTGCAGTTTGCCTTGGAAACATCCAACAATGTCCTTGAAAACGTCTGGGAATTTCTGTATGAAGTCATCTCGCGTTAGGTATCCATTGCTGTGTTGCTTGCTTTCCGTTCCCAGCATGCACACATCCTCATTTATGGATATCAATCCCATTTCTTGTAGCATTTGTGCTGCAATTAGTGATGTACATCCTTTGTCAACTACAAGAAACTGCTGCTTTTGGCTCTCCTTTCCTGTAGCAGTGGTCAGTGTTAGGTAGCATGTGCCCAAGGCAGTGGTAGTGGATTCATCATAGAATGATATCGTTGCCGGTTGCCCATTGCGCTGAATCTGTACTCCATCAGGCAGGTCTTGCTCACGCAGGACATTACATGTAGCTCCTGTGTCGATTTGCAGCCATAGAGTTGTACCTCCAGTAGAAACCTTTACAAACAATCGCTTTCTGGCCTCTGTTGTTTTGTTTTGTCTTGAGTTATCCAAGGTCAGAACTTCATCCATGTCATTGGTCTCCTTGTTGTGTTGGAGGCCCGTTGTTGTATAATACACAGACGCACCCTTTGATGCTCTTTGCATATAGTAACAGCCTGGTGTCATAGGTCTCTCGGATCGCCAAACGGAGGCAAAATGACCTTCCTTTCCACACCGGTTGCATGTTTTGCCTTGAGCTGGATATTGGTCCCACTGGCGATTGGTATGAATCTGTCTGCAATTATTGCATGGCGCTGTTTGCATTCTCACTTTGCTGTAGGCTCCCAGACTTGAGCTTGCACTCTTATCTTTGTGCAGATGGCTCACATCATTTGGCGTGCACATTGCAAACACTTCCGATGTTTTCGTTTGAGCAGATGATGTTCTGATTTCGGCAGTCTGCTTGGAGGCTCACTCAGCAGCCTTGCACTTTTCTACACATTTCTCTAGGGTCAGGTTTGGCATTTCGAGAAACGTTTGACGTAAGTTTTTGTCAAGTATCCCACAGACAATTCTGTCGCGTATGAGCCTGTTCTTCATGGACCCAAAGTTGCACGTCGCCGCTAGTGTTCGTATTGTCATTACGTATGCCATGACGGACTCTCCTTCCAGTTGTGAGCGCTGGAAGAACCTATAAGACTCAAAGATCTCATTGGATTTACCGATTAGATGTTGCTGCAGGAGTTACAATACCTTCATGATGTTTTCTATATCACTGCTGTTTTCGTATGGTAGGTTCTCAATAACGTCCCACACCTTGTCTGAAACACACGTTGAAAGACACGAGCTGATATTCGCTTGTCTTTGTTGATAGTCCTGTTATTGTTGAGTAAGCTTTCCAGTTCCTCAACCAGTGTCGCCAATGTTCTGCGGAGTACAGTCCAGCCTCATCAACCCGTAGTTTGTCAACAGTCAGGTTTAGCGTTGCACTCGCCATGCTTGCCGCTGCCATGCTTCCTTGCCCCACTTGTACTGCTGACGACATCGCTGATGATGGTGGCCCTGGACTGGTAGTCATGTTGAATGGTATTTCAGACCAACCACTTCTGATACCATGTTTCACCAAGTTTATTGATATGATAAAAAGACATAAGACAAAGTGCAACAGCGCAATATATAGAGAAGTAGACACTGTAGTAGGCAGTTGCAGGTGAAGCCATTCAGCTGACTGGTTTTCAATTAGTGTTAGTAGACAACACCAATTACATGGAGAATATTGGCACGTGACTGTCCTTTGACTTTTTTGGTATGAACAGAGCCAGACAGTTTCATTGGTGCATCTGCTCAGCCATCAAATATATCACACTAGCTCATAGGATGAGTAAAGCAGCAATGTCACGATATTTGGTGATTTTTTGTATATGGAAAAAAAATGGCGCCTGTCATACACCTATGGAATCTTGGGCACTGAAGCTAGGCCACGCAAGGCCGTGCGCAGCATTTGCGCACATACTTGTACATGACAGCTGCAGACGCCATTTTAATATTTACCACTCTTTAAAATGGTGGCAACATACAGTAGCATATAGTGGATATCGTGACACTGCCGCTTTAACATGTTTATGCCGTCACTATTGAGCAAGCGTACAGCATAAATGCCACAGCTAGCGATCAAGGGTAGGGTGTTAAAGCCATGGCTATTGATCGAGAGTAGCTTCATGCGAGTCTTCTTGAAGATGCAGGACCTGACATGCTGCATTGGATGCAACATGCCACACTTGACACACCGTGCATGTGCAGTCTATAGTACTAGTGCCTATGATGCACAGTAGTACAAGTAGGGTATGCCTGTCTGTGGCGGACGCATTATGCAATAGCCCCATCTGACCATGTCTAATGCATATGCCAGTGTACACATAAATTTCTTTATACAACTGTTACACAAAAGCTTAGGAGGTCGTCTGTGTCTGAGCAAGACTGCTGAAGCCATTCATTCATTTAGTGTTCTCACTACCAGAAATATAGAGCGGAGCTGAAATTTGGAACATTTTACATACACAAAGTATAAAGTTAATGAACTGCCACACTCGCTCACCTGACTCATTGTCCTTGGCCACACGAGTTTGAACTTCAAACAGAGATAACTGATTCTTGCTGGGGAATTGTAATATGATGTTCTTACTGATTTTTGTGCCAGCTCAGAGCTGGCTGGCAGATGGGTGCAGCAATTCAGACTGTGAATTTTGTTCAGCTAGGGACTTGGTTTTGGTAGGTTAAATTGAGTTCACTGTGTGCTTTAAGTCGGAGCAAGGAATTAGAAAATTATTGGTTATGAGTTTGAATAACTTTGCTGCAGTGCAAAAATGTTGTAAAGCAATGGGTGGACAACCTTAGCTTGTCTACAAAAGAGCATTTTTTCAGTAGAGTGGTGAAAGTATTCCTGCTTGGTTTTAGGATGGAAGAACCCCTTTGGATATGGCAGTGTCCAGAGGTGATGACAAGCTGTGCTTACTCCTGGTGGAAGGGTTAGGTCGTCTAAAGAGTGTAAGTACACAATAGAGACATCATTATTTATTCCAATACAAAGCATTCACACAGCTCCTCTCTCTCACATACACGCACAATCACTTCATTTTGTGTTAATGCCATACTTCAGCTTTGCAACTTAGGCCTTCTTATTAGAATCTGAGAAGGTATGATTCCTAGCCTGCTCAGAAGGAACTACAGCAGCCCTGAGTCCTATGTGAACGGTCAGTTCTGTGGTTTCTTGTCTAGGCATTACTCTTGCTGCATTACCCAAAGCTCACCATCATGCATATGTTTAATGCCCCCATTGTCCACTCACCTTCTGAAAAAATTAGGTGGAGAATACATACTTCACGGAGATAAGAACTTGATTATACCAAGAAACACCACACTTTTTAACAGTATGGCCATAGTGGCTTTCTTTCCAGCTCATCAGTGGCCTCACGGAAGGAACTATGAACACATTCTAAGAAAAGCTCAAGTTAAGATACAGCACGATATGACAGGTGACAACAAAAGATGACAAGTTAGTGATTAGGAGACAAACAGGTGCTAGGAGACAGATGAGTGCTAAGAGACAACCAAGTGCTAAGCTAGTGCTAGGAAAACAGGTGCAAAGACATGACAAACTCCATTTGCTTGCACAAATTTGGTTTTAATCTCTTAATGCACAATGCCTCTAACACATGAAGAGCCGCCCTTGGTGCGTGCTTTACATACTACAACGAACAACCTCCAGTCAAACACATCTAAGCACTCTGTGTTTGCAAGGAGATGTCGACCACTGGCAGAATCTGGAGGCTTCATCTGTTGGTTGGACAACCGCTTTCTTTTAAGCACAGCTGGAACATGTTGTCCAATCTGAGTTTCGAGGCGCTGGGTTGTCTTCCCTACACACCGGCTTCTGCACCGGCACTGAAACAGATAAATAGCATTTGACGTAAGATGGACAGGGAGATGATTCTTGGAGCTTGAACGGAACATTGGTCTAGACATAAAGCAGGTCTTAACTTCACATCCACAGTAGACAGGTTGGACAACGTGCTTGATTCTCTTTTCAAAGATCTCAGATGTATCATTGCCTTTCCAGGGTAGCCTGGGGTAGATCGGACAGAGCTTTGGGCCATAAATGGGCTCTTTCGGCGTGATCATGCAATTGATGGTTCTGTCGACTATGATAGAAGATAGCCATTGTGCATGAGGATCATACGGACCTGCTTCAGCTCATCCTGGAGTTTATCCGGGGAGCAGATTTTCAGTGCACGTTTAGCCAGACATT
>JAOWAW010011468.1:0-18389 GCA_028565695.1 Nicola tetela | reverse complement strand
ACAGGGTAGACCGTCTTCCGCAAATTGTAGGACGTGGAACTGTTGAATGGGTGTGGTAGGAGGTTAGTCAGGTAGGATGGGTCAATCTGGGCCTTGAGAGTCAGCGTATGGTAGCTGAAACGGGTTTTCAAAGGAGTTATCCTAATACCATGCCGGTGGCAGAACGTCCATTCTAATTTTTCGAGTTTTCCCGTATTTCCACTACACCAGAGCGCACGCACACATTCCATTCTCGGACGGATGTAGCCTTCGTAGATTCGACGAATGCTGCCTCGGTCGAGTATTCGACTCAGCCTGTTTACCATGCCGATCTTTTTCGCGCACTGTGAGTGGATATCATCGATATGATCAACCCAGGTCAGGGACTGGTTTATAATAACGCCAAGGTGTCGGTGACGTACCACTGCAAAGATTGAACAGTTTCCGTCTTGTTTCCGTCCAAAGATTTTGGGAGGTCATTAATAAAAATTATGAAAAGCGTTGGACCTAACACGGTGCCTTGCGGGATTCCAGACTTAAGCGTTTGCCATGAAGAAAACTCTCCGTTGACTCGAGTACACTGCGTTCTGTTGTGCAAGAACGAGCAGAACCCCTGTGTCGACGCCGTATTAAAGCCTATCTGAGATAATTTAAATAGCAGACCTGGGATGGAGACCCGATCGTAAGCCTTGCTAAGGTCCAGAAACGCAGTTTGAACATGATCACTTTGATCTAACGCGACATACCACTCGTAGAGAAGAAGTGATAGCTGGGTTACTGTCGAGTGTCGTGGGAGAAAGCCAGAGTGGTGCTTGTAGATAAAGGAGTTCGCTAGAAGATATTGCAAAAGTTGTTTATTGATAATCTTCTCCATTACGCGAACAACACACGACGTTAACGCGATCGGCCGATAGCTAGATGGTTGTGTCAAAATTAGCTCGTCGGACAGAGGCACTGAAAAAAATGTCTTCTGAGGAGGAGGTTGGCGTTTCTGACGCTCCTGTCAAAAGTGCTCGGAAGGCATCGACCAAGGCTAATAAACATGGGAAGGACACTTGTTCCACCTGTGGTGTGTCTTTGGCAACCCATTTGGGTAGGCCAGGACCAGGGAATTGTTTTGGGACAGCCGTGACGAAAGCTTTCGCCGATTTGTTTTCAAGCGTGCAGGAGGTGAGGACTTTACTGCTTGAAGAACGGAGTGCAGCCGCAGACCGCAAAGTCCGCTTGACCAAGAGGATCACTGCCTTGACCAAGCAGTTGAGTGCTTCCGAAGAAGCTATCGAGGCTCTGCAAGGTAAGGTCGAAGCTCTTGAGGGTAACATATCTTCCTTAGAGTCTAGTGCTCGAACTATCTCAGATATTTTGAGTGGTCATCTGGAATCACCCAAAGGTGAACCTGTTTCACGCGACGACCGTTCGGCTCGCATTAAACGAAAGAAACGATTGACAAATGGACAAAACGAGGCTAGAGCTACTGGGAATTGGTGTGGGTCTCCGTCTGATGATGAAGAAGAAGCAGTACTTGTAGTTGAAAGTGCCGCCATTGTTGGTGAGAACAAGGCCGACGACACAAATCGTAAGGCCAACGGTATCGTACGTAAGAACAACAATACAAATAATACTAACACCAAGCCTAAGGTCAACAATACGCAGAGCGGACACCAATCCCCCACTGCCTCGTTCTCTGGCTTCGACTCCGACGACAACAGTTGGGAACTGGTCACCTCAAGAAGACCTCGAAAAGGCAAACGCTCGGTGCTGTACGTCATCTCCGTGATCGCACTACGTGGGAGACGTTGGAAAAGTTTATTCAAACAAAAGCGAAAACACTCGGCCTCCCGGATGTTAGTCTTTAAATCGACATTAAGCCCTAATGGGAATGCGGACAACGGCAGCATGTCAGGCCAAAGCTCACGTATCTTCAGCAATGAAGGTCGTATGTCGGCGCGTATAACGGTAGGAGCGGCATCGCTCCGTGCCCTGACTACCCGCTCCTTCTGGCCATCTCCGGTGTACGCACGGACGTGGAATTTCGAGAACGAGCACGCTGCGGCCGGAACTAATTCTCCAGCAGTGGAATCGTCCGTTGCGGCTGCATAGACTGCGGAAAATACTGGGAATGGAGCTGAGGACAGAGAAGCGGGCTCACCCGCCTCTGTCCAGCCGTGAATTCTACCAATAAAACTATGTCTGAACCCAGACAGATTGCTACACAAGACCAACAAATTGCTTTCTTCAATAAGAATAGTACGTCGTACTCACAATGCTCTGTAAAGAGTAGTTCTAATTGTAACCTTACTATAAACGTTTGTTCTCTTAATGCTCGTTCTCTTAGAAATAAAATAGCAGAAACCTCCCAGCTTCTCAGTGACAAGAGCATTCATATCCTGGCAGTTTCTGAATCTTGGCTTGGTCCAACGATTCTGGACAATGTTCTCTTTCTGACTCCTGTAAACATTCTCTCATCTTCCTTTTCTGCTAGTGCTTTCCCACTATCAACTTCCTAAGTCTTCCTCAGCAGAGAGTATCTCCCAAGTCGAACGCAAAAAAAGTAAGACGTAAACATACCACAGAAGACTGTACCTAAGCATGCCACGGCAGAATGCAGAATTTCAACAGCAGAGTACAATAGCAAACATCAATTTGTGATTGGTAGGGCAGAAGCATAATCTGTTCAGAAGAATTTGATTCTTTGAAATAGTCTTCACTAGCAGGTTTCGAATTGAAATTAAAATTATGGAAAGTGAAAATGAAGGCCATGATGAATTCTTGTTCAATGTGAGTATTAAAGGAAAGAAAATGTTCTGATAGTATTTGTGCACATGTTCAGTGTGAGTGCTTGTGAAGCTCAAGTTCTGCATGGAAATGGCATAACAGTGAAATAGTTTGTTCACGGAATTCCTTGGTTCAGTTAGGGTTCATTCCTGCAAATCACAAAGGGGAAAAACCCAGAAAGAAAAACATCAAAACAAAGAAAAACTTTGGAAGGTGGGGGCTGCAATAAGTCTGCTTGTTACCATAGAAACTTCTCAAAGTCAGCTTACTTGCAAAGATACAAATCACCAGATAAAACATATGCATTTTTACAGATAATAGGAGAATGCCTAAACCAATGTCAATGAACAAATATATGTCCATAGGGGCATTGAAGCCCTTCAGTAAAGAGTACATTGCTTGACTGAAAACTTTGTTGTGGCTGTGTGTTGCACAACTTGGATATGAAAGAGGTCGGAATGAGACTGCAGAGGATCTTTAGATTCTGTTCATTATCAAGTCAGTGTTAGTTTTGGTTGAGCTCCGCAATCTACACTATTGAGTTAATCAGTAACAATTCCACCATTCAAATTTCAGGTGGTATTTCACAAACTAAATTGCCAAAAAAAGAGATATTTCCCTGCAGTACATGTATATTTAGTTTTCAGAGCTCCAATTGCTGCTCAGCTAGTGCTAGGTAACTGATTACATTATTCTTGCATGGTACACAGAAAACTTGGAACTGCAGTCTCAGACTGTGTGTCGCATTTGGGCATTCCATTGGCAGTACACTGTCGAATTATTCTTATATGGCTTGTGTGTGCATGCAAAAAAAGAGATAGATAGATAGAGAGGGAGAGAGAGAGAGAGAGAGAGAGAGAGAGGAGAGAGAGAGGAGAGAGAGAGAGAGAGAGAGAGAGAGAGAGGGAGGGAGAGGGAGAGAGAGAGAGAGAAGGCATAATATTTGCAACTGTGAACCTGCAGGAGAAATCTTATAGTACATGTAGTAGCTGCACCATTTTGTGTATATACCAGTTCAATGCATACGTTGGCCACTGATTTCAAAACTACCCATCAACGACCAAATTTTATATGCGAAAGAGGAGAAGTACCAAACAAGAATGGAGAGTCAGACGAGTGAAACATGTCGTTCATAGCAAAGCGCATCATTTGCCTTGGTTTACTCACTTCAAGTTGTTTGTTGTTTGTTTCAATCGGAAGAAGAAGGCAAATCACACCGGTCATGACCGTGATAGCTGTGTGCACTGACTTACTGCCAACTACAGACCTCCGAAGAAGTACCTACACATACATGCACAGCTGTATCAAACCTATCTCATAGCCCTTGAATATCAAACTTAAACACTGCATCAGAAGGGAAGCATAATCAATGAGTGACATTTTCTTTCTAAAACCGCAACTGATAATTCATGTAATGCCAAGAGATTATGATATTAGTCACTGCATGTCAAAGCCGCCACAAGAGTTCCCACCTGTGATACAAAGGGAACTATCGCACTGCCTGTGCGGTAGAGAGCTCGTGATGCACCAACTGCCATGCCTCTGACTGAAGTTGGATAAACCTATGGAAAAATGACAAGATCAAACATACCACAATCATTGTAATGGAGCAAAATTATCCAACTCAAATCTGCAATTGTCTTGTTGTCCTTGACTCAGCAGTTGCTGAGTAACTGATCATGCTATACCCATTGCGTATTGTCAAGTGAGGTGATAATTACGTAGTGCATAGAGGTTGTATGTGGTCGTAACGCGTATTCATGTTCAGTGATCACTACCACATCATCTAACTTGGTTGCTGAAAGCTTCCTTTTCCTTCCTGATAAGCTGTTTTGTCTTTGCATCTGCATTGTGATCGAGTGTATAGAGCCTGTTCCTTGTTTGCAATAAACCGTGGCACTTGCTGTCTTTACAAAAGCAAGTCATGGTGGCTGTACATCTCGGCACATCGATCCCAGTTCTGGGCCTTACATTGAACAGCACTAGAGTGTCCCTTATACGCTGTTGTCTCAACCTAGGCACAGTAAAGACTTGCAACTTTTTTTTATTTACAGGTATAGAATTAAGATGCCTGCCAAGTCACCTTGAGCTCCATGGTATGAACAAATGATCCTGAGGCTCGAAAGAAGAGGCATCTACTAAAGATGCAGGAACACTAGACTGCCAGTTGTTTGGCAGGCCTCTGGCAAATTAGCAGCAGAGCCCCAGAATGCATCAAACTCTCCTTTGGCATGCTGGGGGAAACAAGATGATGCCCAGCCGATGAATGGCTGGAGAGACTTGGAGACATGGGGTGGGGTGGGGAAGATCTCGAGCATTCACCCTGTGTAGCCAATCTGCATGAAGACAAGTGCCTTCAGAATAGTTGTGGCTAGATCTAGAGGAGCTAGGACTGAGATTGCTTGTCTCAAACCTGTTGTTGCTATTGTTGGCTGTCCTCTAATCGTGGGGTCAACTTCCACCAGTTAAGTTCATGTCCAGCTTACTCACATGTCTGTCTTAGAATAAACGATAACAATTTAACAATTCTGCTAAAAGAAAAAAATGATATGGAGATTCTTTGGATGGGCATCCTCCAAGGCTCTTGCAAATTTTGCAATTGTCCAACAGTAGGCCAGCAACTGTTTGAACACTGAGACTAGTGTCGATAAAATTGCAATAAACTACAGCCAGGGAAGCCTACACTTGATTTTCTGCCAGGGTTTCTTCCTTCCACCATTCCATCTCATGACTAGTTGATAGCTATTTGCCTACATATTGTATGCAGCAAGTGCTAGCAGTTCAGATCCAGCAACACCCTTTATGACCACACCACGACCAGCATGACGTGAAAATTACGTAATTGGTCTATTGGTCAGTTTTACCACTCAGTGAAAAAAGTCACACATAAAACGTGCTTCAGGAAGAATATTGAGTGGTCCGTGACTCTTGTTGTTCTTGGAGCTTTTCATTTTCTTTCTTGAATACTTCAATGCAGAGCCAGCCACATACACTAAACATTGCAAGTTGCCATGTCTCAAACAAACACCGCTGCTATAATGCCATGACAAAGTACAGGCACTCAATAATTCTTGTCAGGCTTTGGACCATGCTTGCCAAGTTCAAGCACACCCATTCCTGCATACTGAATACCACCCAACACATTGCATATGAACTGCTCAACTTTGTCTTCTGCACACCTTTACCAAAGCACACAAGACCTTCTTTGAAACTCTTTTCAACAATAATAAAAACAGGATCTCAACTTAACACACAAAACCAACCTCTGGTGTGTAGATGATCATCAAGCTGAAGGCGGTTGTTACCGACATTCGACACCCACCAAGGAAGAATGTCGTCCAAGCTCTAGACAAGGAGAGGCATGATGCCAAAAAGGTATTGGTTGGCAGGTACAGAGCAATAAATACATTATATAGAGAGATTATTATAAGCTGAAAGCTGGCTGGTGATATTGCAGGCAATAGCTGACACAAAATATTCGTCAGTTTACCAATTTGTTCATAAAATACCTTGATGAAGCAAAGGCTGAAAAAAATATGTAAGAGATGTTTAATCTTACTCTGGCCTGGCAAGAGCGACTAGCTTTGTTTTTAAGAATAGTGTTTGAGTTTGCATGAGAGAAGACTCACGTTGAAACTGGGCAGATGATGAGTAGGCCAAAGAAAAGACCAGAAAGAATGTAAGACAGAGTGAGTGCTTTCCGCCGACCGAGAATGTCTGCTGAGTAGTAAGTCAAGAACAGAGCTGCAGAGAACATACATAGAACATACACAGACCTGTCGGTAGGATAAGAGGTCACACATTCAAAGGCTAGAGTTAGAAGTTATGCATACACTCTGGACTCTGAGTCTGTGATGCCAGTGTTATAGGTCATGAATGCACTCTGCACTCTGATTTTGTAGATGGCAGTGTCAGACATTGTCATTTTAATTTCAATACACTCCCTGGAGGCCAGGGTTTAAAGTCACATACACACTCCCTGGAAGCCAGGGTTTGAAATCTCACGTACACTCCCTGGAAGCCAGGATGCGAGGTCACAACAAGAGTTGCAGATGGTGCATGAATATGTACCAATAATTGGACAATGAACACCAAAATCTGACTTCTGTCTCCTCTCTTTCCCTTAGCCACTCTGCTACGAATACTAACCAGGAAACTCTGAAGCAAAAATAAGGAGAATTGGGGTGTAGTCTGCAGAACCCAGCTGCTCGCAAACATTACCATGCAGCATCTCAAAAGAACCTGACAAAGAAAAAAGAAAGACAAAAGGAGTAAAATGAGACTAGTGAGTCACAAGTTACATAGTCAAGGTATGACTCAAAGAATGTTCAGAGATAAAAAAAAACGCAGTGAAGTGTCCATAAATAACATCCAGGTCTTCAGGGAACAAATCCACACGATTAAACAAACTCACTCCTGCATTTGGTCCCAAGTGTTCTCTTCATCTGCAAGAGCTCTTCAGTCAAAATGGCACAGCCAACCACAGCAATCGAGAGAGTAAACCTAGGCAACAAATGAAGTGAAATATCACCATCCAGGTATTAGCATTTGATTTAAATATCTGTAGTAAGTCGCTCCATTACTTCAACTCAGTATCAAAATAGGGAGATGATTATAACTACGAATGATAGCATTTGTATACATGAATGATAGCATTGGTATCCACGGATGCCAACAGTCTGCTCACTTTAACTCTGTAAGTGTTAAGCCCAGTGCAGTAGTTTATAAGTCTCCCATCCACTAAAATCCCAAGAATCTGAAAGTTGCCAGATTCTTGTGAAACCCTTTTGAGGTACTCAGACAAAGCCAGACCACAACAAAACTACCAAGACTTTAATAAAATTTCACCCAGGTAATGCCAAACGCCATTGCGCATGGTTGACCAAATCACATGAGAGAATGTCTGCATCTACATGTATGTGGCTTCTGCTCCGGCATTCGTCCAGCCAGTGCAAGGGCAATAGTCCCCTACACCTACACATACACAGGTAGAGTGGCCTGAACCATGATCACAGCATATGCTGTCTGGCGTTCCACCATGGTAGGACTTTGCAAAGTCAGTAGTTCATGACGTTTATATATGTCACTCGTTGACTGCTGGTATCTTCCCACGATGAACACATATACGTCACCCATGCTCAATTGGTTAAGAGGCTAAGGTAGCTTTCAAACTACTGGTATCATATTTTATCAAGTTAAAACTGAACTGTTGGTCCCTTAATTTCAGCTGCCCAGATCTCTGGCCTGATGAAGAATGAGAGGTTATTTATAGGCTTACCAAGCGATGCTTAGCAATAACGTTGTGAGACACCTGTCAGCAGGTCTGAAGAGGTCCATAAGTGAGCCTTTTGGCTTGTCACCAACAGGTGGCTCTGTCCCAGGGATCTTTGCTTCCTACAAATACATGAGAGCAACAGTAATGTAAACATACTCACAAAGCAATTTCCATGCAACTTCCAAATGGCTGGATGAAAACTTAGTTTGTTAAGCGCAAACAGTGGCAAAGCTCAATATCAATATAGTGCACTGTTTTCCCAGCACCATCCCTGATTCTTTGGGCCAACAAAATCAGCAATTGATACCACTTCCCAGCTCATTCTCACCAATACAGAATACTAGCATCTTCATAACAACAATGTCTTGACACTCCACAAGGCTGAAAGCATCAACACAAAGCACTTGCAGCCAAACGCAATACTAAAACAAACAGCCACAAGCAGATAATTAGCAGTGATACAAATTGTTCAGGTAATTAGTAGTGATATAAATTGTCCAAACATTTGTTAATAAGCTTATCCAATGTCCCATGCATTCCCATACAGGTATTATAGTGACAAATGATAATGGTGTGAAACAAGCCTGTAGCAACAGGATTGGAACAAGTCTGACCAAACCGTCTCTAGGGAGGTTCGCCAGGGGCATGCTTCCCTGGAATTTTTTTCTAGCAATCTGACATTGGCTTTGCACGAATTGGACGGGTCAACTTTTTCAAAAACATTGCCAGACTCTGTACTATGTCCCTGTGAAATGGTCTTAGAGATGCCTTCTTTTCAGCACAACCCTGTGGTTTGTTTCTTCATCATCTTTCTGTCCGCTTCGGAATTACTTATAAAAAAATAAACCTGCTCTCCAAGCGCCTCGTGAAGATTTTGTTGGGAGCATTGCGCTTAACTCCTTGACTGACTCTGTCTCACAGGCAAAGCTTGGGCTGATGCGAGCTCATTTCAGCACAGTGATTGACTTTCGGAAAGGAGGAGAAATCAGAGGTAAAACAAAGGTTTTGTACCACAGTGAGTTCAAGAGACCTTAATCTATTATTTGGCCTGTCTGTGCATGACTATGCCAGTACACTCGGTTCCTGTTCAATGGAGTGAGCAGCCCAATGTGACCATGTTGTCAGATTGCTCTCCGATTCTTGTTGAGGATGAAGGTAGCTCGATGATCATGGTGATACTGATCACTGGACAGTGCCCTACTATCTCACAATATTACTGATACTGTGAGATAGTAGGACTCGATCGATGAAGTATACGTTAACATATACTTCATCAATCAAATATTTGAATAATTGTTTGTTCAATGTAATATTCAATACACCATTAGAGCAATTTACTTCACCCCAAGTGATATTTACATGTGGAATAATATGCACATGATGGCATGCAAAGATGTACCCATAAATCACAAATGTCTTAGCCCTCAAAAATCATTGCACAATAAATTCTTCTAGCGGACCACAGCTTTTTTTAAGACAACTGTTTTGAACAGTTTGTACTGCTGAAGAAGAGCAGTACACACTGTTCTAAACTGTTGTCTCAAAAAAAGCTCTGGTCCGTCAGAAGAATTTGTTGTGCAATCCAGAAAGACACTTAAAAACTGACCCATCAACAGCTTTGAAAGGTTTTAATATGTCTATCCTCACCTTGCGTGTCCAGTGGATACGATTTTTAACAGCTTCACTGACAAGACGTCCGTGTGGCAGTTTCTGTCCGTTCTCCTGGGCTGCTTTAGCCAAAAGTTGTTCCGCTTGTTTCTTCTTCCCATGAGTCATGAGAAAGTAGCATGATTCGGGAAGCCACTGAAAATAGGTGTTACGGAAAACAAATTGTGACCACATACCCTCCTTCATATACCATCTGGAGTTTTGAATGTTTTGACCCAAGGAGAGGCAGATCATTTTCAATGATGACCAATTTCATGAGCTGGTCTGCCATGGAGCCAGTTAATGAGAAGTATTGATACATCTTATTGAAATAAAAAAAGATCTGTAAACACCTTCATTACTACATACAGAAGAACACCAAGTCTTCACACACTGAACTTGTGCCAAAGAAAGCGACAACTATTTGGAGAATTTTTCTTACCATAAAGAACAAATAAGCATTATACTTGCATGCAAAACAATGCCAGTACAGTGTAAATTTCAAACTTTCAAGCAAGCTCTAGTTAGATTGCTTACCATGTGAAAACAAAGGGCTATTGCAAAAACGGTTGCGTCTGCAATCAATATCAACCGCCAAGCAACGCCAGATGGAATGAGGAACTTAATGAGAACGGCTTCCAAGAAGTTGCCAACATTCCAACATAACTTAAAATGGCAAAAAAGAATAAACACTGTATCAACAAGATCTTTCTGGCAGAGCTCTTGTCAATTGTCACAAAAAAAACAACAATGAGAGCCATAAATTGTTCAGCACAGATGATGTATAAGTACATGATGAGAAAATTTAATATGCCAGCATTTACAAGTCAGGAACTACCGTCTTTGTGAAGTAATGCTACGACCAAGTTCTAAGCGTCATAGGCCAGAAAAGAGGCAAGCAAATCCCCTTTTCAGTCTCTCCATCAATGCTCTTTCTTTCACTCTCTCTCTCTCTCTTGCTCTCTCTCTCTCTCTCTCTCTCTCTCTCTTGCTCTCTCTCTCTCTCTCTGATTTATTTCTCAATGTAGGTTTGGAGGAAGGCATGAACACTTCAACAATTATAATCTCTGAGCAAAGTCCAGAACACATCTGCACAAACACTAGCCCAGCACCAATTCATTACAAGCACTGTTGGAGTAAGAGAAAGAGGGGGAGAGTGAGAGAAATGTGAATCGTCTACACCACTTACTGTCAAAATACCAGCTCCCATTGTTCTGTGCTTGGTTGGGATGTACTCAAAGAGAATGGAAAGCCTGAAAGTAGACAACAGCATATCAAGCACTTCAAGCATTTCTGAGTATCCCACCCACTTTATAAGCAATGAACTGGCCAGGTGTCTTTGTAAGCTAATATTACACACGTGTAAAATGCATTCTGAAATGTCCAACTAGGGCGTAAAAAAATTTGGCGTCATGGATTAATGATTGGAGAGATTTATGAAAAAGGAGAGAAGAAGAGAGACAATAATACCAAGTCTGGTGACAGCAACAGGTTTTCTGATTTTCAAGAGATTTCCAATGAAGCCATTTTCCACTATCATACAAAGATTATTGCATCTTACACACGGGCAGCAGAATCCTCATAATCCTTTTGCCTCTTAAACAAGAATAAGAAGGAGAAATTAGGGAATGGAGAAAAGGTGAATGTACCCACCGCTGACCAGTTCCTCCATGTCCGAACCCTACCAGCACTCTTAATATAATAAGCCACCAGTAGGTTGGTGATGCCGCACTCAGAAATCCGAAAAAAGATGTCCATAGCATCATAATTATAAGCTCCTTTAAAGCAACAACACAAAACAGGCTTTTAGTAGTTTGTTTCTCAAATCTTCATGATAACTCTCACAAAGGAAACAATCCCCAAAAAAGATCAATAGTAAAACGCCTCAAGAGAAAATGGAGGCATTCAGCAAGAATTCCTTCAAAGCCACTTTCTTTCCTCTTCCATTGTCAGGCAAGAGTTAATCTCACATGTATGTATCATACAAGCACACACACACACACACACACACACACACACAAATACACAAAGATACACAGCCACACACACTCATAGACACAATCAATGTAGTCTCCTCAGAGAGTCTCACCGTTCTACGTCCATATTCTGTGGCCAGATATCCCATGGCAATACCTCCTATAGCTGCGCCGATCAACGGAGCCTGCAGAATCGGAAAAAGGTTTTCTCATGGTAACACAGCTATTAGCCCACAATACTGTAGACTGGATTAGGTTTACAGTAACTCTAAGTACTCAGAATGCAAGCACACTACAAATAACAAACCTGCATAACAGCTTTTTCACAAAGCAACTTCATAATTCGCAAAAGTACTGTCAAGAAACCTTCCCCTAAGGCCCGCGTCACAAGGTAGCAAACCTCTTGATTCTGTATCAGTGTCCTTGAGCAAAAGATGCAGCGGTTACATGTGTACCAACATTGCGTGACCAACCGCTTGGCATGCATACCTGATTTCCCAGTTCCAAGAGAACTCCATTGTTCAGCATTCAATCCACCCAGCACTACTACTAAAGTACAAGGAACTTCTGATATTTCAATTATAATCATGATAATCACCTAGCGATGTCACATAAACTATTTTTGAATATTTCATCATGTCCGTGGTCGCGTCGCGAAATATCCAAATAATTGGTCAGATTTGCCACTGTGTGAGCCGGGCCTGAAAGTAGCATGTGAGCAGATGGCCACAAAATAACTCTCAAACACTGCATGCTACCAAAACATAAAAAGTAAGTTTAGTTTTAAAAAGATCACGCCCAGAAATCCAAAGGCATTCAACAGGTCACACTCATTCTTGAAGTTGTTCATGCCACAGTAATCATTTCTCTAAATAGCTTGTGTGCATTCACTTACACTTGTTAGAAACGCTTCATGAATCGACTCGAGGCCAAGATGGCAGCGAGCTAGCGGCGGAAATAAAGCGAATCCAGTTGAACCAAGTCCACCAGCCAACTGTAAATCAAACCATCAAGAAAACAATTATGCTTGAAGCATTTCTTTGCTTTTCTAACAGCTTGCAGCTGGCTGCCTTGTCATGGCAGCCTCAAGACCATAATGTGGCTAAAATCAATGAAATAAAGAGAAAAGAATTATTCTTCGATCTTCCAAAATGACATCCTTTAACACCTCGGACTACATTGGCAATGAAGGCACAATAGATTCGTTTGATGAGTGTGTTGTAACCTGCCAGTTTCTTACCGAAATAATACTGACAACCACAAGAAGCTTGTAGTGAAATTTGCCAATACCGATGTGGTCTAATGCGTCAGCGACCGTATAAACATCAGCTGTCGCAGACAGACAAACAAGCACTTTTGTCCAAAATCGAAACAACTGAAAGACACAAAAGGAGTTTACCAGTTAAGACCCCCCCCCCCCCCCACAATTCCCAGCTGTGCAATAAAATCATGGCAGTGTTACTGCCTTCATGAGTGTAGCCTACTCAAAAGGCATACCAAGCATGCATTGTGGCCAGCACTGCTCCAATTCTGGCAATCAGTAATGATGATGTGCAAAGACCAGTTGAAACATTAATGATACGATCAATAAAACCATTTTTTTTTGCCAGGAGAATATTACCAATCAGTTTCTCTTTTTTTCGCCTGCTTAGAGTGCACACAGCGGACTCGAACCTGTTGTGACAAAGCGCCCAGCCAAAACGAAAATTGCGAGGGCTGGCAGATTGGCTGGGCAGTTAAAGCTGTGCTTTTTCTTTTGGCTATATGCTTTGTCACCACAGGTTTGAGCAGCGGCTTGTTAAAACAACTGCGAGTATACGTGATAATCAACTTAGCAGAAGCCTTGAAAGTGCATGTACAGGTAGGAAACTATAGCTAATCACCTTTCCAAAGATCATACACTTTGGGCCCTTTTTCCTTCATCTTCTGTTGAGCAAGGCAGCTGAACAGGGAGAGTAATCCCCCCCCCCCCCCAAAAAAAAAGAAAACGACAAACAGACTGGCTGAGGGAGCTCCATTGGTTGTAGAACACCTGTTTGATGTTTTAAAAGGTCCTTAAACTATCACAGTTAAGGCTTGTGCCTAATTTGAAGGCAATCCACAGAGTAGATGTTGCCAAACACCTGACCAATATCCCCACAATAGGCTTTGTGTGCCTTATCTTACTATGATTATACCGTAGATTATGATCATGGCATGGGTAACCCACAAATGAAAACTCTTTAACTATGCAGCAACAGCTATGCCTGCAATCGTGCATGTTACTAAAGAAGAACAGTCAGTCAGCAGTGAGCACTATGACTGGCCAATGAGCTCCACTTCACTCTGCCACAAATCATGTATGTATCTTTGCATCTATACATCACTAATTTTTCTTTATGTGCTAGCATCATAATCAATTTTATATTTGGCCTTAACTCTAGGTATTACATGGCTCATAGTGTACTATAGAGCTCTGGAAGCAAAGTTTTATGCTCTATGGGAGTGACTTGCAATTGTAGTCTTGCTGTTTATTATTTATGTCACACTACACTATATTTGGGCAATGTTTTTGTTGTCTCTCGCTGCATTGATTTGGGCTGATCTGGACTAAGAAAAAACAAACAATCGATACACATAGTCTACGTGTGCTGCGTATGAGCAGATTCTGTACAGACTCCCACTTGTCCCTTTGGGAGGTTACACCTACTGCACAACTGCCACATCCTGAATAGAAGTATTTGGACTCTAACCACTGAGGTAAGTGAATTGGTTATGCCAACGTTTACATGTATCTGACTTACTTTGATGCCAGACTGAGTACATATTCCTGTACACAAACATCCTCAACCATATATACAAACAACCATAGTGGAGTTTCTTTTTTCTTGTGTGTGTGTTTTTTTTACTGCCCCCTGGCAATGATTTTCAACAGTATGAACAAGAAAGAACAACAAAAGAAAACCACGGTGTCCTAATATAAGAAGCAGCAAATGGGGTACCGCTTAAAATGTGATATGCTCATAACAGGAAAAACGATTGTACGGAGGAGGTGTGGTTAGGTCCCAGCAAGCAGTAACGCTAAGTAAGCTCAGTTATAAAGATAAAAGGCTATTTGCATCAGCATGGACTTGAAAAATAATTATACCGCATGCTGATAATGATTTGTCGTCGATATCTGGCGCTTCCCGAGCACTTGCCTTCTCTTCGGTGGTGAGATGCAGGGAGACTGCATTGCTAGTAACCATCCCAGCGCACAGCACACGATGTTGGCTTGTACATATGGGTATTTATTGTGATCCCGCATCAGCGCATGCATCGTTCGGTTTCCGCTTAGCAGGAAGAAAGAGTATCGGGTGAACTCAATCACTTGGATCATCTCCTTATCGACACTTGATAACATGGTGACTCGAAGCAGCGGCCACCATAACTAGGCCACTGTCGGATGAATTAAAACGATCCGTTCAGTAAAACTACGTACCTGCGATACCGCTAGTATAGCCTCTGAACATCTGACATTGTTATCTTGAATTTTATATCTCCGGGAGACACGACAATCAACGAACCAGTTCCGGGAAAATTCTCCAAAGCTGCAACAAGGCTTAGTATAACTAAATTATTACTAATATCCCCTTGGCAGTTCTTTCACTAAGTGGGGAAGCGCTACGAAGGGCAAGGAACTTAGAAATAAAGTCCAACGCTTGCCCGCAACGGCCAGCTAAACAGCGCACAGAACGACCGTGCAGAGATCGCCCGATTGATGTTCTGAATCTTTTGTGTATTCTGTGATCTCATGAAGCGCAGCGAGCCGTAAACGCGAATTCTGTAGACGTACACGCACACTTTCTTTGACCCCGACATTCTGAGTTGAACCTCAGGCCACTCAGGAGATCTCGCTTGCGATCACTTACTGTGAGTCTTTGTATCGGTCATATCAGCAAACGACGGACTTCGTACAAAACTAAAACACAGTAGTATCACAGTAACGTGGCCTTTTCTCACCTTCCTCGTCCAATGGCGTAAGTCCAACAATGCCTGCCTGCAGCTCTTTCAGTCTTTCTTGAGCCAGCTTGGCTCCTTCTCGAAACTCGTCTGCGTCCACTGCCTTCTCGCCATCATCATCCTGAGGTAGCGGTTCGTAAGGTGGCGGCGCCGACATCGTCGATACGACGGCGACAGACAACGACGACTCGGATCGCAGACGACCACACAGAAGCAGATGCTCTCTCTAAACGTCTTTGCTACTCAGTTCAGACGGTGTAAGTTTGGTTAAGATCACGAACCTTCTCCTTCGATGGCCATAACTGGCGAGGGACGTGCACAGATAGCGTAGACACCAATGTTGATCTGCACCTGTGAATCGATCCCAACGCTACGGCAGCCCGCTAGGGGTCTTCTATCCCCACAGGCGTGACAAGACGTCTAGAAGTTTGCTTTACTCACGATCATGGCCGCTCATTGGTTCTCTTTCAAGGAACGCAATAAAATAATACAAGCCGTAACAACCAAACAGAAGCACATAAACGAGACCACCCGATCCCTTCCGGATTTTGAGCGCCCGCAGATACGTCTGCCACCGTGCGACGCTGACACTCCGAGTGCACCAGGCTGCAAGGCGATGCTGGGGACTGCAGCATGCAGCCGGACGCGAAGCACCAAAAATGCATGTAAGTGCTGGCGCTGTATCAATGCATTAAACGAGTGTATGATATGTGCATTGGAAGGCGGATAGCAGAATCAGATGTTTAGTTGAACCAAACATCTGATTTACACTATTACAATGTGGGTGCATGAGCATGCGGGTCAGAATCACTATTGCGGGTTCTGATACCAACCGAACGACAAACGAAGCCCCGAAGATGGCTCTAATTCTGGTCTAAGTAAAGTAGACTCTACTACACGATAATGACCGGTACTGTAGGCTATAGATCAACCAAACCATGGTGTCCCACCGTGTCCCAAACGTGTTCTGTAGCTTCTTCTGTTATGCTCACTGATCTATCCCATGTCCTTTGCCCCTGATATGGAGTCCTGGTTGTCTTTCTCTCTGAACCCTCCTGACAACACCACCACTCTTAGGCCTGAGTCGCTTTACACGTCTTTATCCTGGTTTTTCAACTAATAAATGAAGTTGTTTGTTTGTTTGCGACAAGGCCCTCTACCCTTAGAAGATACTATATTAGGCCCATAGGCTTGCGGTGTTACTACTATACTGCACAATACAGGTTGGCCCGTTACTTGTACCCATATGACGACGCGATGTGTTTGCCCATCTCCGGACTGCCGGTAGTAGAATATGCCCCGGTATGGCCCGTGCGTATGGGCCAGCCCAGAACTGTTATGGTCCCCAGTCCCCAGGTTTCTAGAACGGGAAGCCAGCAGAACTTCGAGTCTAGTAGAGAATTAAACGATAACATATGCATAGAGGAGTTATTAGGGATAAATACCATGGTCAACCGGTATAGGCCAGCGATCGATATCTGTCCCATGCATCCCATATCGGCCAATTTACATAATGGCCACCCCTCGAGGCCCTCCTGAACCGGGCCATGTTGACGATGTCTGTCCGAGGCTCTGATACTGGCGTGACGATGCGCAATGGCAACTCGACCCGGTCCTTTGCGCTACTAAATTTCAAGTAATAATCCTAATAGTAAGAAGTTGGCACAGCTGCATACCATTGGATTTCAGAAACCGGACGAAAGGCTTCAAGAAGCCTTAAATTCTCCCAACTTCCGCTCATGTCAGTCACTTGAAAGGGTCATCGCTGATGAAAACACCCATAGTGAAACCTGTCCTTACCGCCACCTGGGAATTAAGGCCACTTCTCTGCAGTCCCTTCTGTGCACTATTACATAATGTGAAACCTGGGAATTAAGGCCACTTAGGCGGCCATAATGCTCAGGTTTCACTGTATTTGATTTCCGAAATAGCCGGTGACCCGAAAATGTTGCCCTATGAGGAGAAAGTACTAGTGGAGGTTAGAAATTCAAAATTTCAAATTTCTTGATTAACGCTCTAGGACATTCCTATCATCAAACGGATGTTGGTATGTGAGCTTGAGATGGGACCCTTTTGAAAAAAGTTTTTTTCAATTGTTTTTCTAGACTTTAAGTGAAGTTGTCCGCACATCAAGTCCTCAGGGTGAACGGGGCCCCACCAGGGGCTCTAGAAGTTTCTATAGATGGCCATGCAGCCCTGAAAACAGGCAAAAGGCAGAGAATCGGATGATGAGAAATTTGCTAGAGTATTTTGAGTAGTCAGGCAAAGAATATGGCATTCACAGGCGGCAATATACCAATTCCACCCACGTTCCTGCCGAAGTCACTGCCGACAGTGTGCCTGATGATATTTTACATATTAATTTTTTTGAGACCTGTGTAAGTTCCCCAAATTACTGACTGACAATACCCAGACTATTCCATAAGTAAGCTTGGCCTTAAACAGTGCGCATTATTATGTTTTAATCATAATTTGCCACCATAACCAATAAATCCTCAAGATCAGAAGAAGTTCACTTAATTGTCCCACTACTATTCTCAGGCTGTGCATACCAAAGTGTCGCAATATACAAATATACAGATGCACCACTGAACACCCCCACTAGGCAACAATCCAATTAGGAGTACTGTAAAACGGGAAAATTTAGCGACGAAACACTTTAGCGATTTCGAATTGCTGGCATATTAGCGACGGTTTATGTTAGCGATCCAAGAATTCAGGCAGAACAAATTCCTGATTTCTCAGGCAGCGACTTC